>CM035412.1:77140478-77155478 GCA_020310875.1 Ceratopteris richardii | reverse complement strand
TACTTAATCTATATTTTGTTCATTTCAGTTATGTTTTGAATTGTATGTATGGTACTAAGTAATGAAAAGTCTTGTTCTATTGATTTTTATTATTGTTTATATTAAGCATGTGTTTTATAACTTTAGTTATATAATTCATTCATATTTATGTGTGCTTGTGTGTATATAAAATGTATGTATGCACATGTAGGTATATATCTATATTTGTGTAAGTGTGTCTATATGCATGTATATGTATGTATCTATGTATATATATGTGCATGTATGTATGTCCATATGTATATGTGTATATGTATATATCTACATGTGGATGTGTAAGTGTATGTGCGTATGTATATGTATGCACATGTGTATGTGTGTATATGTATGTATGTGCATGTATATATGTAAGTGTATGTGTATATGTGTATGTGCATGTACATGTGTGTATATGTATCTATGTGCATGTGTATATGTGTATATGTATGTATGTGCATGTATATGTGTGTGTATGTGGAGATGTGTGTGTACGTATGTGCATGTATATGTGTGAAATATGTGTCTGGATATGTATGTATGTACATATGTATATGTGTATATGCATGCATGTGCATGTGAATGTGTAAGTGTATATGCATGTGTATGTGTATGTGCATATGCATGTGCATGTGTATGTATGTGTATATGTATGTATGTGCATGTGCATGTGCATTTGTCTCATGCAATCATAGTGCAATTACAATTGCTTGAGGACTGATCACAATGTCCTTCAGAATCATGCCTCCATTATGTGATCAATCATGATTTTCTAAAAACCCAATGATGACCCGTGAGAAACCACTATGGCTTAAGGCAATTGTGATGTTGGCAAACTCAAAGCTGAGCAATCCTAATCTCTTTTTGCATGAGAAGGGAAATCGCGATGCTTCCCTTGATAATCACAATTCTCCTACGATGATGGTGCTAGTCTATGATTAATGTTTAACTTTTATGAAGTCCCTTATATTAATGATTGTCTTTTTTAGGGGGATTTTAATGAATGCTTTTTGCTAATCTTAATGATCTCTATCTTCCCAATTTAGAGAATGTAGAAGACTCACATGTTCCCTACAAAAAAAATCCTCAAAATGCTCCTATGCATATATCTTACTATATAGTTTTCATTTTTCCAATGCATTTGTGCCATATATCAAAAGGCTTCTTTTACTGAGTAGTACATACGTATAAAACTTCAATGTTTTTTGATGCACGTGCACAAAGATATGAGCAACCAAATTTTTAGCCTCTCTCTCTCTCTCTCACACACACACAATGACACACACATGTGTGCTCGAACAAAAAGTTGATGCCTTTGATAGTGCTTCACCTCCCACAAATCACTCAAGTGAATGTATTCAGCATAAATGGGGATATAGAAAGCTTCCCTAATCACATATAAATCAAAGGAGTCTATCTAAAACATGAGTTTTTGTCTTCTTTAATGGATGTACCATGCAAAAATATTAATGATAAAATAAATTCCTAAAGCTATGGAAATGTTGATATATTTAGGGTAGTGATGTATGTGAACACACTACGACCAGCAGGGTAGTTTTTTCCCTCATTAGGAGGTTTTTTTCCCTTGCTTATATATATGCCCATAACCCTAATGGGTCACTTATCTTTGTAGATTCTCTTGGTAGTACACTCAGTATTGTGTCTTGTGCTCGAAGATTCTTCTTCTTCGTTGTGCTATTCGCATGCTTTTATAGAACTCAAAATCCAACAATTGGTATGAGAGTAGGTCATCGCTTCATGTAGGGCATCCTTGATATCTTTTGGTCACAGTCTCAAAATCACACAAAAATTGTTAACCATACTCAATGCAATTAGGAGCTCAAAAAATACTCACTTTGTGGTCTCAAATCGTGATATGAGCTTGTTTCTACCTCTGAATGCACTATCATAGCACATATGTAGGCAATTTTGTTTTTTGTGACAAACATGTATACAAGTTTTCATTTTCTATTATAAGCACCTTGAAGTCTTATATAGGTTTAGAGCAACACATGAGGTAGTTCTGTTCATCGTTTTGAGATACAATCATTTTTTTGCATTAATAGTGGCCATAGCTAAAAACAATGATGTATTCCGTATGTTGGATGTTGAGGATAAGTTGGATGGTACCAATTACCCATTATGTTTGTATGTCTGCGTCTATGTGTGTATATACATGTGTATCTGTATATATACGTCTATATGCATGTGTATGTGTGTGTCTAAATGTGTGTGGATGTGTGTATGTGTGTGTGTAAGTGTGGATGTGTCTATGTTGGTATGTGTGTGTTTATATATGTGTGTGTGTATCTGTTTGTGTGTCTATAAGTTTGTATGTGTCTATGTGTGTATGTGTGTGTGTCTATGTGTGCAAGTGTGTGTGTGTGTATCTATGTGTGATTGTGTGTACGTCTATGTCTATGCATGTGTAAGTGTGTCTGTGTATGTTTGTGTGTGTCTATGTGTGTGTGTCTATGTGTGTGTAAATCTGTGTGTATATGTGTGTGTAAGTGTGTATATGTGTGTATGTGTCTAAGTGTGTGTATGTGTCTATGTGTGTGTATGTGTATATGTGTATATGTGTCTATGTGTATGCATGTAAGCATGTATCTATGCATATGCATGTGCATTATGTATGCATATGTATGCATGTGTGTGTATGTGTGTGTATGCATGTATGCACATGCATATGCATTATGTATGCATATGTATGCATATGTATGCATGTATGTGTATGTGTGTATGTCCCTTTATGTGTGTGCGTGTATGCATATATATGTGTGCATGTGTGTGTGTCTCTCTCTACGTGTGTGTGTATATGTGTGTATGTGTATGTGTGTGTATGTGTGTATGCATGTAAGCATGTATGTATGCATATGGATGTGCATTATGTATGCATATGTATGCATGTGTGTGTATGTGTGTGTATGCATGTAAGTATGTATGTGTACATATGCATATGCATGTATGTGTATGTATGTGTATGTCTCTCTATGTGTTAGTGTGCATGTATGCATATGTATGCATGTATGTGTTATGTGTGTGTATGTCTCTCTATGTGTCTGTGTGGGTGTGTGCATATATGTGTGTGTATGTGTTTATGTGTGTATGTTAGTGTGTCTATGTGTGTGTGTGTCTATGTGTGTATATACATGTGTATCGATATATATATGTCTATACGCATGTGTATGTGTGTGTGTAAATGTGTCTGGATGTGTGTGTGTAAGTGTGTATTTGTTTATGAGTGTGTATGTGTTTGTGTGTGTATGTGTCTATATGTGTGTATGTGTCTATGTGTGTGTATGTGTCTATGTGTGTATGCGTATGCATGTAAGCATGTATCTATGCATATGAATGTGCATTATGTATGCATATGTATGCATGTGTGTGTATGTGTTCGTATGCATGTAAGTATGCATGTATGCATATATATGTGTGTGTATGTGTGTGTCTCTCTCTACGTGTGTGTGTGTGTGCCTATGTGTGTATATCTATGTGTGTGTATGCATGTAAGCATGTATATCTTCATATGCTTGTGCATTACGTATGCATGTGTGTATATGTGTGGTGTATGCGTGTGGATGCATGTAAGTATGTATGTATGCATATGCATATGCATTATGTATGCATGTATGTGTATGTGTGTGTACGTCTCTCTACGTGTGTGTGTGTGTATGCATATGTTTGCATGTATGTGTATGTGTGTGTATGTCTCTCTACATGTGTGTGTATTCATATATGTGTGTGTATGTGTCTATGTGTGTGTATATGTGTGTGTGTCTATGTGTGTATGTGTGTGTGTCTATGTGTGTGTCTATGTGCATATATACGTGTGTATCTATATATATATGTGTATGTTTGCATTTGTATGTGTGTGTGTGTAAATGTGTCTTGATGTGTGTGTGTGTAAATGTGTCTTGATGTGTGTGTGTGTGTGTAAGTGTGTATGTGTCTATGAGTGTGTATGTGTTTATGTGTGTGTATGTGTCTATGTATGTGTATGTGTCTATGTGTGTGTATGTGTATGCATGTATATATGCATATGCATGTGCATTATGTATGCATATGTGTGTATATGTATGTATGCATGTATGCATGTAAGCATGTGTGTGTATGTGTCTATGTGTGTATGTGTCTATGTGTGCATGTGTGTGTATGTGTGTGTATGTGTGTGTGTATGTGTGTGTATGCATGTGTATGTGTGTGTAAATCTGTGTGTAAATCTCTGTGTAAATCTGTGTGTATATGTGTGTGTATGTGTGTGTATGTGTCTATGTGTATGTATGTGTCTATGTGTGTGTATGTGTCTATGTGTGTCTATGTGTATGCATGTATCTATGCATATGCATGTGCATTATGTAGGCATATGTATGCATATGTGTGTGTATGTGTGTGTATACATGTAAATATGTATGTATGCATATGCATATGCATTATGTCTGCATATGTATGCATGTATGTGTATGTGTGTGTATGTCTCTCTATGTGTGTGTTTGTGTATGCATATATATGTGTGTGTATGTGTGTGTGTCTCTGTGTGTATGTGTATGTGTATATGTGTGTGTATGCATATAAGCATGTGTGTATGCATATGCATGTGCATTATGTATGCATATGTATACATGTGTGTATGTGTGTGTATGCATGTAAGTATGTAAGTATGTATGTACGCATATGCATTATGTATGCATATGCAATATGTATGCATATCTATGCATATGTATACATGTATGTGTATGTCTCTCTATGTGTGTGTGTATGCATATATGTGTGTGTATGTGTCTATATGTGTGTGTGTATATGTGTGTATGTGTGTGTGTGTCTATGTGTGTGTGTATGTGTCTATGTGTGTATGTGTGTGTCTATGTGTGTATATACGTGTGTATCTATATATATGTGTATGTGTGTGTAAATGTGTGTGGATGTGTGTGTGTGTAAGTGTGCATTTGTCTATGTGTGTGTGTGTATGTGTATGTGTGACATGTGTGTGTCTATGTGTGTATGTCAGTGTGTCTATGTGTGTATGCATGTGTCAATGTGTGTATATATATGTGTGTGTATGCATGTGTATGTGTGTATGTAAATTAGTGTGTGTATGTGTGTGTGTAAAGCTGTGTGTATGAGTGTGTATGTGTCTATGTGTGTGTATCTATGTGTGTAGGTGTGCATATACGTGTGGTTGTGTGTGTGTATGTATACATATATATATATATATATATATATATATATGTGTGTGTGTGTGTGTGTGTGTGTATGCATGTCTATGTGTGTGTGGAAATGTGTGTGGATGTGTGTTTGTCTGTGTATGTAAGTGTGTATGTGTCTAATATGTATCTGTGTATGTATGTGTGTGTGTCTATGTGTGTCTAGGTGTGTGTATGCATATGTATATGTGTGTGTAAATCTGTGTGCGTACCTTGCTTCAAAAGATGTGTGTGCTCAAACCGTGTCCATCTCTCCTCTCTCTCTCTCTCTCTCTCTCTCTCTCTCTCTCTCTCTCTCTCTCTCTCTCTCTCTCTCTCTCTCTCTCTCTCTCTCTCTCTCTCCCCTCTCTCTCTCACGTGTCTTAATCCCCGCACAAATGTGCTAGGAGAAATTGATTTTTTTTTTACGTTCAAGAGCGTCGCTTATGCGACGCTCTAGAATACCAGGACATCGTGTATGCGATGCTCCAACATTGTAGGCAGTTTGCCAACCTTGTTAAAAGCATCACTGGGTAGCAACCCTCTTTGCGACGTATATTTTCAGCTTTGCATAAGCGATGGTATGCATCACTTAGGTGACGAGTCATCTTTCTTTTAATAAAAGAAGTCAAGTCGCTTATGTGACACTAGCGTTACATAAGGGACGAGACCCGCCTTCTTTTTCATTGGGGGGCATCGTTATGCCTCCCGATTTCTAGTAGTGCATTAACTTTCCTTGCTCATCTGAGATTTCTTCATTATTTGCGTTGGCTCATTGCAAACGCATTTATAGCCAATTTGTGAAAGAAGGTATATTTGTAATCTCATTATTATCGAGATTATGTCTATATCTTCAGTTTCTCCATCTTTTACTTCAGAGATTTTGAAGTTCTTGCTCGTACTCATTAAGGAATGCATGCATGCATTCGATGTTATATGCTACAAAAGTAGAAACTTCATTTTTTTGTGAAATGTAATAAAAATGGTACTACCTTACCTGATAATACCTCACTGTTATTTTTGAAGAAGACTCATTGGTCCATGCACGTGGAGCTTCTTCATGAACTCTTTTAAGGTATTCACTAACATAGTACATGCACTCTTCAAGCATCCAACCTTTTGCCATGGATCCTTCTGGTTTCGCTCTTTGCCGCACATAACCTTTTAAAATTCCCATAAATCACTCGACCCAAAACATCCATCGAGTGTTGATAACACTTGTAATCTCTATTTCATCTACAAGATGGACTAATAAATGAACCTGCATATAAAAAAAGGAAGTAGGGAGCTCTTTCTCCATCAAACATAGTAGCTCTGTGCATTCACATTTCATTTGTGGGATCGTGTTTTTGTCAATCTCTTTTGATGTAATCCACCTATACATATCATAGAAAGAATATAAAGAAGTTAATTAAAAAATAAAATATATCAAATATTCATATATATTAAATATAAAACTATCATAATTACCTTACAAGTGATCCAAGACGATAGATCACATCTCATACTCCTTTTCTTGTACATCCATTGATAACCAAAGGTAAAATATGTTTCAAAACGTTATGCCAATCATGGGTCTTTAACCCAAATAATCTTTTATCATCCATAGTAAACATGTTCTGGAAAGATGCTCCATATCTTGTAGGAGTCCGAATCAATTGAATCCTATTGTTGATAGTTTGTATCTCTTTTGTCGTAAGTACCCAAGGAGCAGGTGCGTAAGTCGTTTCCTATCAATGTCTATCAAAAACTAGCCCTAACTTTGGTTTTGAGTTTTGATCCTTCAAATCATTCCTTGATGCTATGGTATCTTTTAGTTCAAGAAGATGCTGTCATAATGAATAACCAATATATGCATAGGATCAAGAAGATGACATAGTTTTAACTCTTTCCAATACTCCAAAGAATACCATACTGATATATTCTCCATGACTATAGGTTTTCCTTTACCTCTCTTCACATTCTTGTTATCTTCATCATCATTGAAGATTTCCAATTCTAGATCTATCAGAGATCTATCTGTCCATTTTTTATACCAATCCATAGGCGTCATAGGTTTTGGACATTGACTTGTTTCAAGCTTCCATTAAAATGTATCACTTCTCTTTAAGATCTTAATGGATGATCATCAGGCAAGAATTATCAATGTCGAAGATAAATATTTTTTTCGGTATTCTTACTATAGATTGATCTCAAGCAATCACCACAATATGGAAAAGCTTTATAACCCTTAGTAGATATTCTTGCATCATAAAAACGATAAAAATGTAATTAGATTAACTCACATTTATTTGTATGCATATTGAATAAAAAAATTACATCAATACTTGAATAAACACCATATCCTAGAAAATCATGAATAGTCCAAGCCACAATACCATGAACCGTAATATATCTTTCATTGATGCTTTTCGATACATCAATGACATTAATACCTCTCCATAACTCTTGGAGATAGTCAATGAGAGGAGCAAGATATATATTCATATCTTTAACTTGTCTTTTTCCTGGGATTAAGAGTGAAAGCTTTAAAGCTTCCTTGTTAATGCTAAGATATGGCGGAAGATTGTAGTTTATGACTACCACTAGCCATGTTGACCATTTACTAGATTTCATGGAGAATGGATTAACCCCATCTAATGAAGCTCCTAACTTTAGATTCTGTGGATTTTGTGCAAAATCAAGCCATGTAGAATCAATATACTGAAAATCAACACTATCATGAGGAATTCTGATTATTCCATCTGTACTTTTATGGTCATGTCCCCATGTCAAAAGCTTTGATAACTCGACGCTTTGAAACAAATGTCTAATCCATGGAGCCAATGGAAAGTTGTCTCAATACCGTTTTTGGGATTTTACTTTCTTCATCCTTATATCGAGGAGATCGACATTTTGGACATGTTAAAGAGTCTGCATATTCACCTCTATATGGAATACAATCGTGAGGGCATGCATGTATACATTGATAATCTATACCATGATTGTTGATTATCTTATTCATTTCATCATGTGAGGTAGGAAGAATATTTTGACTTGGTAAAAAAGTTTCAGATAATAACTTGTAAGTTCATGAACAAAAGACATATTAATAAAAATAAATAAATAAATAAATAAATAAATAAATATATATATATATATATATATATATATATATATATATATATATATATATATATGTGTGTGTGTGTGTGTATATGTATATATATGCATATAATTTTTTATATGTGTATGCTTATGTGTATGTGCATGTGGATGTGTACTAATGCATGTCCATGCATATATGTATGCATATGTGTATATGTATGTATGTGTGTATATGTGTTTTATATGTGTATATGTATGTATATATATACGTATGTGTATGTGTATGCATATATGTATGTGTATGTGTGTATATATGTGTATGTATGTATGTGTATGTATGTATGAATGTGTATGTATGTATATGTATGTGTGCATGTGTAGCTGTGTATATTTGATTTCATATAGATATCTAGACCATTGAATCGTTTGGTTAGCTCCCATTTGATAGTCATTCTATTACCTACCTTGCTAACTAAGACTTACATATTTGTTTACAAAGCTTAAGTATTAGCTAACTATGGAGGTATTAGGTTGTTTGGAAAATAAGACAAGCAAATTTATCTCGACGATTTTGGAAGATGGATGAATAGTTTTAAAGTGTGGGTGGATAGTAAGTGTTCTTTCAATGCAAGTTCTTATTCTTACCTTAGCTAAGGTAAAAACAAAAACCTGCAATGATTGAACACTTTTTGTCTACCCATCCTTTAAAATTATTTTTGCATCCTTCAAAATATTTGAGATAAATTTACTTCTCCTATTTTTGGAACGACTTAATACCTCCACAACTAACTCATACTTATTATTTGTATGCAAAGTTCATAAGAGATTTAGCAACACAGGTATTAGGTTGACTTGAATGGGAGAATCAGATGTGTTAAGAAGATTATAAAGGTTGTGTGGACAATTCCAAAGGCAAGATGAAAAAAATTTCTTTATTCGATACAATTATGTATAATTTGACTTTACTCTCATAACATGTATATGTGTGTGTAGATTTATATGTGTGTATACATTCATGTATATATATGTGTATGTCTATGTATGTTTGTATTTATATGTATATATTTATGCATGTATATATATAAATAGATAGAAAATTAAGAATTATACCTTAATAGTGCCAAAACAGATACATTACTCCATCCAAAACGATTTTGAAGATTGAGAATAAGTAAGCTTGCACTTAGTCGTGTCAAACAACTTCACTCATATACATGATTTAGACATTCCTCTCAAAGATATTTCTCATTTTTAGAAATATCAATGCTCTCAATGTCATTATAATACAAATCCTCAATATAATCTTCCATGCCATTATCTTCATCATTGTCACACAAATCTTGTACTTTATCTGCTTTAGAATATAGGTCTTTCAACCTTGCATATTCCATAGGATCACTTTTGTGTAGCCTCCTCATAGAAGCTCCTGATAAATGAGGTCTTACTGGCAATTGTGAATGGTATGATGGAAAATCATCAACATCATATCTTGAAATCTATGAACATGAATAAAAATCATTAATATTTTATAAATGAATAAGAAGTAAACTTTACACATAAAATTAAATATATAAGTTATTAAATATGGATAGAAAATTTTCATTCTCTCTCTAGCTAAAAAAGTACTCATGCTTTGAACATAACGTGCAATTCAATTCCAATCTCCCCATCCATATATAGGGCCACAAAATGACATTAGAGTGACTTCATGAGTCTGGAGGCACATACAAATCCTCTATAATAAAGAGACCATGACTTGCACTAGTAATAGTGGATGGAGCAATCATATAACGATTACCCCAAAAGTTAGAAACCTCTCCATCTAGAGGAAGTGTTCCTCTATTCCATCCTCTATATCTTCTACTATCATATGTTTGTACTAGAGAATGATCGCGACCTAGCAATGGATAATCTCCATACATTTGTGTTTCTAAACTAGAAGGTAGAGGATTTCTAGAAACCTCTACTTGTAATTGATGAACAGCAAGTCCATGACATGTCATTGAAAGCACACGAAAAACAGACATTCGGAGATTTCGCGACATACTACTTGAATCAAAGATGAGCCTTGAGGTGAGGTTCAGCTAGAGTCGAGAAATGAAGGATTTTTCTCTGACATGAGGGATTTCGTATAGTAGAGGAGCGAAAGCCTAATCTTTCATTTAGGCCATGTGAAAAGCGGAAGTTGATTTGTTAAGGTATCAGAAATTCTTCACAGTTGACCAGATTAAGTGTGTGAGCGAACGAAAGTGCTTCATCTTTTTCGTAAGTCTCTTCTTGATTTTTACAGAGCTAAACACCTGTTAGTTTTATCATGAGTTGATTTGAGTTCTATTGCACGACAATTTATTAGAGACAATATTATACACAGCAAGGATAATTGAGTCAGCCAAGATATTGCAGTCTTGAAATATGCACAATATTCCGAAGTTAGAAGAGGACCTGAGATTGCATAAGAGGAATTTCACAGGAGTCTTTGTTTAATTGGGAGGATTGGTGTTGATGAACAGTTGTGCATGATTTCTTTGAAGGAGGAGGATTGAACGTTGGGCATATACAATTAAAGGTACATGATTGATGTAAGATTTCAATTCTAATGACTTGTGATAGCGGAAGGCCAGCAATTGCCTATCAAATTCTCATAAAGGATTTATACATCATACAGGGATTTTGCGTGTGAACTCATTCATTTTTTTAATGACTTGTGAATAGTATATGATTGTACAAGCAATTGCGATCGCTTATGACTGAGCATTTTCATCTCAAATAAAAACAACAAAAATATCGGTCAAATTTATGTTCCATTGATATCATAAAGGAAAAGCGTTTGATATGCAATTATTTAGTGTGCTTAATCTTAATATTGCAAGACATCGCTGCATAAAAGTTCGCATCATCTAGCCGGGGAACTTTTTCCCCTCGTTACGAGGTTTTTTCCTCGGCTTGTATATATGCCTATTGCCCTAACGGACTACTTATCTTTGTACATTCTAGTGCTACCACATTTAGTATTGTGTGTTGTGCTCCAAGCTTCTTCTTCTTCCTTGTGTTGTTCACGTGCTTCCATAGACGTCTAACTCCAACAAATATGAATATGCTCTTTCTCTAATAACATGCAAGGAAATCTAACTAAACTCCACTAATGCATACACTACTAGAAGTAGGGGGGCATAGTGACGCCCCCAAATTGAAAAAAATCGAGACTTGTCGCTTATGTGATGATACCATCGCATACACGACGGGCCTATTTGTTTTAAACACGTGTTGTCACATAAGCGATGTTAGCATCGCTTATGCGACGCAAAACTATGTGTTTCAAATAGCGTCGCTAATGAGCGATGCTCTTAACAAAATTGGGAAACTGCCTATGATGCTAGAACATCACATAAGCGACGTCTTGGTGTTCTAGAGCGTCGCATAAGCGACACTCTCGAATGTGAAAAAAAAATTGATTGCTCCCAGCACATTTGTGCCGAGATTTGGACGAGAGAGAGAGGGCAAGAGAGAGAAAGAGAGCGAGAGAGAGAGAGAGAGATTGATAAGAGCTCATCCCATGAAGCAAGGTATGCACATACACACATACACACATAGATTTACACACACACATACACACACATACACACACATACATATACATACACACACATAGACACACACACATACACATAGAGTGACACACATACACACACATACACACACATATACACACTAATTTACATACACACATACACATGCATACATACACATGTATACACACATAGACACATGCATACACACATAGACACACACATACACATACACACACATAGACACATACACACTCACACACACACATCCACAAACATTTACACACACACATGCACATGCACACATGCATACAGACACAAATATGTAGACACACATGTGTATACACACATAGACACACACATACACATCTATACACACACACACACACATACACATGCACCCACATAAAGACACATACACACACATATATGCATACACACACACATGTAGAGAGACATACACACACACATATACATACATGCATACATATGCATACATAATGCATATGCAGATCCATACATAATGCATATGCATAAATACATACTTACGTGCATACACACACATACACACACATGCATACATATGCATACATAATGCACATGCATATGCATACATACATGCTTAAATTCATACACACACATACACATGCATACACACATACACATAGACACATATATATACATACACACACATACATAAAGAGACATACACACACATACAGATACAATTATACATATGCATACATAATGCATATGCATATGCATAGATACATACTTACATGCATACACACACATGCATACATATGCATACATAATGCACATGCATATGCATACATACATGCTTGCAAGCATACACACACATACACACTCATACATGCATACACATACACACATATATATGCATATATACACACACATGTAAAGAGACATACACATACATGCATACATATGCATACATACATAATTACATACATACACACACATACACACATGCATATGCATACATAATGCACATGCATATGCATACATACATGATTACATGCACACACACATACACATGCATACACACATACACATACACACATAGACACACACACATACAAACACACATACACACACATATATGCATACACACACATAGAGAGACATACACACACATACACGTACATGCATACATATGCATACATAATGCATATGCATATTCATACATACATACTTACATGATACACACACATATGCATACATAATGCACATGCATATGCATAGATACATGCATACACATACACACACATAGACACATACACACATATTCACACAGATCTACACACATATACACATGCATACACACACATACACACATAGACACACACACATACACACATAGACACATACACACATAATGCATATGCATATGCATACATACATATTACATGCATACACACACATATGCATACATAATGCACCTACATATGCATAGATATATGCATACACATACACACACATGCACACACATATACACATAGATTTATACACACATACACATGCATACACACACATACACACATACACACATAATGCATATGCATATGCATACATACATACTTACATGCATACACACACATACACACACATATGCATACATATGAATACATAATGCACATGCATATGCATACATACATGCATACACATACACACATGACACATACACACACATAGATGCATACACACACATAAACACATACACAGTCATAGACACATACACACTTACACACACACACACATCCAGACACATTTACACACACACATACACATGCATACACACACACACACACACATATATATATATATATATATATATATATATATATATATATATATATATATAGAGAGAGAGAGAGAGAGAGAGACAGAGATACACACGTATATATACACATAGGCATATGCACACATAGACACACACACATACACATACACACACATATACACACACACACACATAGACGCACACACTTACTTACACACACACATCCACTCATGTTTACACACACACATACACATGCATACAGACACATATATATAGATACATGCATATATACACACATAGACACACACATACACACATAGACAAACACACACACACACATACACACACACATACACACACACATACACACACACACATACACACACATATACACACACACATACACATAGATGCACACATATATGCATACACACACATAGAGTAACATACACACACATACACATACATGCATACATACATACATATGCATACATATGCATACATACATACTTACATGCATACACACACATACACACACATGCAAACATATGCATACATAATGCACATGCATATCCATACATACATGCTTAAATTCATACACACACATACACACATACACATACACACATATATGCATACACGCACACATGTAAAGAGACATACACACACATACACATATATGCATACATATGCATATATAATGCATATGCATATGCATACATACATACTTACATTCATACACACACATACACACACATGCATACATATGCATACATAATGCACATGCATATGCATACATACATGCTTACATGCATACACATGCATACACACACATACGCACATACACATACACACATAAACACACACACATACACACACACTTACACACATACACACACATATATGCATACACACACATAGAGAGAGACATACACACACATACACATACATGCATACATATGAATACATACATACTTACATGCATACACACACATACACACACATATGCATATATATGACTACATAGTGCACATGCATATGCATAGATACATGCATACACATACACACACATAGATACGTACACACACATAGATACATACACATGAGAACATACATACATATACGCATATGCACACAGATTTACACACACATATAGACACGCACACACATACAGAGACACACTTACACATGCATACACACGCACATACACACATAGACACACACACACACTTACACACATAGACGCACACACATACACACAGACATACACACATAGACACATACAAACTTATACACACACACACAAAGATAGACACACACATATATAAACACACATATACACGCA
>CM035412.1:77027978-77135478 GCA_020310875.1 Ceratopteris richardii | reverse complement strand
ATACAAAATGGCAATGGAGAGCTCGGATGATGAAGCTACTATCCGTGACTTTTTCAAGTGAGTTTATATAAGTGTTCCATTCAAATTTGAATTTGAATTCAACTTTTGGCTCTCTATAAAAAATGATCCTTCATTCTAGGAGATATTCCCTCATTTTAGTGGTTACTTTGCTAAATAACAAGTCCACGACTTTTGGTTAGGTGATCACATATATTCTCAAGTAAAAAAGAAATGACTTCTATAAATGTAAAGGGGTAAATCTCCACTAGCAATGGTTTCCATGGAACTTCATATCTTTATGCTTCTTAAGCCAAATGTATGGGCTTGGACTTTTCACCAACAGCTCCCCCTCAAGCCAAACATTTTGGCTTAGCCTTCATCTTTAATCTTCGTGAATATCCTGCAATCCAATCATTGATTTAAATCTGCAAAGTGTTGTACCATCTAAAGCTTTAGTCAATAAATCTACACATTGCAAATTAGTTGATACATATGCTAGCTGAATTTCCTCGCTCAATAGCTTTTCTCTCACATAATGATAGTGAACCTCTATATGCTTGGTCCTATCATGATAAATAGGATTAGCTGCAAGGTGTAATGAACTTGTATTATCTCCAAAGATCATTGGAGATATAGTGTGCAAACGTAAATATGTATACAATATTTGGATCCATATAGCCTCTTGAGTAGCATTGGCCAATCCTCTATACTCTGCCTCTGTGGAAGATAAAGCAACAGTAGGTTGCTTCTTTGAAGACCATGATATTGGCTTTTCACCTGCAAATGAAAGGTATCCTAAGGTACTCCTCCTATCATCTTTGCATCCTTCCCAATATGCATCTGAGTATATCTTAATATCCAAGTATGAAGTATAAGGGAAATATAAACCATGATGTTGAGTACCCTTAAGGTACTTCAAGATCCTTTTGGCCGCCTCCAAGTGAGGTGCCCTAGGCTTATGCATAAATTGACTTAGTACACTTACTCCATAAGCAATGTCTATTCTTGTCAAGGTAGCCTAATTCAAGCTTACTATGCTTTGATAATGTGCATTGTCCTCAAGTACATCACCTTCATGAGCACTTAATTTTAGGTTTACCTCCATTGGAGTACTTGAAACTTTGGCATCCTGCAAATGAAACTTCTTCAACATATCCTGTATCTACTTCCTCTAATTAATGTAGATTTCAGACTTAGTATGGGCTAACTCAAGTCCAAGAAAATATTTTAGTGATCCAAGGTCACTAATTTTGAACTCCTTCATTATCTAATTCTTGATCTGTTTGATGCCATTCGCATCATTACCTGTAAGTATGATGTCATCAACATATATACATAGGTATATTACCTCTGAATTACTTCTCTTGATGAAGAGAGAAGTATCTGTTTTACTCATGATAAAACCTTGATCTTGAAGGCATGTGGTCAACCTAGGGTTCCATGCCCTAGGTGCCTGCTTCAATCCATAAAGAGCTTTGTTCAATTTACATACATTTGTTACCTTGTTTGGGTCCTCATAGCCATGTGGTTGAGACATGTACACCTCCTTTGAAATCCATCCATTTAGAAATGTTGATATATTTAGGTACAGATGTGTGTGAACACACTAGGACCTCCAAGGCACTTTTTTCCCTCTTTAAGAGGTTTTTTCCCCCGGCTTGTATATACACCTATTGCCCTAATGGGCTACTAATCTTTGTACATTCTCTATTAATACATTCAGTATTGTGTGTTGTGCTCCAAGCTTCTTCTTCTTCCTTGTGTTGTTCGCGTGCTTCCACAGATGTCTAACTCCAACAATTGGTATTAGAGCAGGTCGCCGCTTCATCTAGGGCGCCGTCGACACTCGTGCGTTTGGAGTCTTAGATTCGCACGAATTTTGGTGAGCATACTCAACATGTTTTCGAGATCAAAACCGCTTTGCTTTGTGGTGCCGAAATCACAATCTGAGCTCGTTTCGACCTCCAAACGCACTATCACAGTGCTTGTGCAGGCTATTTTGTCTTTTTGTGCCAAAGATATATCCCAGGTTCTGTTCGCCGATATAAGCGTCTCGAAGTCTGCTACAAGTCTAGCAGAATTCATCTGGGTAGTTCGGTTCAACTTTTTGAGATACAATCCATTTTTTACAAAGGTATTTTAGTCACCGGCCATGGCTGAAAGTAGTGATGTACTCCATATGTTGGCTATGATGGGGGAAGTATCTCAACCCCTAAGCAACGATGAAGTGCGAATGACCTCCACAGGTATCCTTCTTTGACCTCTGCACACCAAAAATGCTCTTACTCAGAGCTTATGCAGAGAACTCCAGTGAGCTTTTGTAGACCTGTAGTAGACACCAAGGGCTTTCCAACAAAACAAATTTCACTTGAAATGGATGCTTACACAAAGAGAAACAATGTCTACAACATGAGCTAGTTGAATGCTCACAACTGCTAGTCAAGCAGAGACCTCACTTCACTCCAGCAAACTTTTCTCAGAGATTATACAGAGAATGAATCCCAAACTTATGTCAACTTTAGAGGACTCTAATAGCTACCCAATGACACCAAAATCATAGCAAATGGATACATAGAGAAGGAGAACCAGCCCTTACAACAGAGAGCAAAATATTTCCAACAGAGCCTACACAAAGAGAGAGATATCAATCACACAACTTCACTAAAATGAATGTTGCTCCCAGCTTACTCAGAGAATGCTCCAGAGAATTGGTAAGCATAAAATAGACTCTTATAGCTATCCAATGAGACAAGAATTACATCAAATGGATACCATATGAGGGAGAACCAATGCTAACAACCCAGGGGTAGAGAGTTGCAACACTGCCTGCGCACACACATAGATATGCCTACTAAAAGAAAACAAACAAGCAAGCAAGGGGGTTGCTTAAGCAAGGGGCTTGCTTATCACAACTCCAGCACTTAGCGCTCACTTTACATGAGCTAAAACTCCAATAAGATGGCCCAAAAGAAGTCGGGATACATGCTCCTTTTATAGTGAGAGGTGTGCCCCTAAAATCTAGGAACTACCTTTCCAAATCAGCCTCCTAACTTGGAGGAATTAGTTGAGATGACTTGGGGAGTGGTTGAGTGACTTTTCTTGATGGAATCTCGTGGCTTTTGGCTTCCTTTGATTGCTCCACATGTCCATAAAAGATTCCCCACGAATTTTTAGCTTGAAGCTTGACTTTTAACACTCCCCCTCAAGCTTCAATTCTTCATCCTCATCCAAGCTCCTTCATGTTGATGCATTGCTTGAATTTTGAAATCTTCATCCCATCCAAAGCCTTTGTAAACATGTCCGCAACTTGGTCTTTAGTACCAATATGATGTACTGAAACTTCCTTGGATATCACCTTTTCCCTTATGAAGTGATAGTGCACTTCAATATGCTTGGTTCTAGCATGATAGACAGGGTTCGATGCTAGATGAATGCTACTCATGTTGTCACAAAAAATTGGATATGTGTCAACCTGCAAATTAAGCTCCATAAATAACTTCTTAATCCACATTAGCTCACATGTGACTTGAGCCAAAGCTCTATACTCAGCCTCGGTGGAAGATAATGCCACCGTGGGTTGCTTCTTTGAAATCCATGAGATGATCTTGCTACCTAGCATGACTAGGTAACCACTTGTACTCCTTCTATCTTCCTTCGAACCGGCCCAATCGGCATCGGAATAAGCTTTGACCTGCATATCATCATCAAATGAGTAGAACAATCCTTCATTTATAGTGGCTTTGAGATATCGCAACATTCTTCTTGCAGCTTGCAAGTGTGTAGTCCTTGGACTATGCATAAATTGTGATAACACTCCAACTCCATATGCTATGTCAGGCCTGGTTATTGTGGCATAATTGAAAGAGCCTACAATAGATCGATACAAAGTTACATCCTCTAATGGCTCTCCATCAATGGAGCTTAGCTTTACATTAACTTCCATGGGATTTGAAATAGGCTTGCAATGTAGCATCCCAAACCTCTCAAGTAGGTCTAGAATATACTTCCTTTGTATGAGCATAATACCTTCTTCTTTGTATACAACTTCAATGCCAAGAAAATACCTAAGATCTCCAAGATCAGAGATCCTAAACTCCTTTCCAAGCTTTGCCTTGATCTCCTCAATGCCCTTTGTATCATTACCTGTAATGATAAGATCATCTACATACACACACATGTAGACCACAAGTTCTCCTCTTTGTTTGATGAAGAGAGATGGATCCGCCTTGCATTGATTGTAACCACATTTGATCAAATAGTCCACCAATCTTTGGTTCCAAGCCCTTGGAGCTTGCTTTAGGCCATAAAGTGCCTTCTTCAACCTACAAACATGATGTGGAAACTCTTTATGAACAAAACCTAGTGGTTGCTCCATGTATACCTCTTCTTCCAAGTCTCCATTGAGAAAGGCATTCTTGATATCCAATTGGAAGAGCTTCCATCCTTTGCTAGCAGCCATTGCAATGAGTGTCCTAATGGTGCTCATCTTTGCCACGGGGCTGAATGTCTCTTCAAAGTCCACTCCATAGGTTTGTGCAAAACCCTTAGCCACCAATCTTGCTTTGAACCTAGAAATAGATCCATCTGAATTCCTCTTTACTTTATACACCCACTTATTACCTATTACCTTCATGTTCTCCTTCTTGGGCACTAGAGTCCATGTTTGATTTTCCTCAAGTGCGTCGATCTCTTCTTGCATTGCCTCTTTCCATTCGGTGTACCTGCTTGCATCTTCATAGCAATCGGGCTCATGATCTTCTACTACTTTGTTCATATATGCATAATGTGTTGCCATGTATGAATCATAAGTAAACCTTTGAGTTGGATACTTAACTCTAGAAGACTTCCTTTCTTCACCTTTTGGAGGAATAAACCTCCTTTGCCTTGGGAACTTGATCTCTTTCTTTGACGTGGCTTCTTTCTCCATCATGTGTCCTTCATCATCTTCAACTTCATTACCTTCTTCATCCAACTCCACCAATGTTGCTTTGCCTTTGTTGATTGATTGTGCTTCATAGCTTGATGAAGATCTCCCCCTCCATGGTGAGTTCATGCTTGAACTATCTTCATTGATGGAACACCTTGGGCCGCTTAGCTCTAGGTCGATTTGTTCTTCATCATGTCCATGCTTTTCTTCTTCATAGTCCTGCATACAATCATACTTCTTATACCAAGGGAGTAGCTCATCAAATGCTACATCCCTTGATATCCTCAATTCCGTTGTATTTGGGTTGAAGCACCTGTAACCTTTATGATCATTTGAATATCCTAGAAACACACACTTTTCTGCCTTTGGTTGTAGCTTGTGCCTCAATTCACTTGGCACATGTACATAACAAGTACATCCAAATATCTTCAAGTGGGAAAGATCAGGTTTCTTACCATAATAGGCTTGATATGGTGTCAAGCCATGGATCCCTGAGGTAGGAGCCCTATTCATTAGATACACGGCGGTATTTGCTGCATCACTCCAAAACATGTTAGGTACATTCATCTCATTAAGCATTGCTCTAGCGATCTCGGCAATGTATCTATTCTTTCTCTCTGCTACTCCATTTTGTTGGGGTGTGTACCTGCATGTTACTTGCCTCTTGATGCCTTGATCCATTAAAAAATCAGAAAACTCATTTGAGAAATATTCTCCCCCTCCATCGGACCTTAGCTTCTTGATATATGTACCTGTTTCCTTTTCTACAATTGCCTTGAATGCTTTGAAACATGTAAACACATCTGATTTGTTTTTGATGAAATAAACCCAAACCATCCTTGTGCAATCATCTATAAAAGTGACAAAGTACTTGTTACCTCCAATGGATTGCTCTTTCGTTGGCCCCCACACATCTGTATGTATCAACTCCAATGGATGTTGGCTTATGTAGCCACTCTTCTTGAATGGAAGTCTCGCTTGCTTCCCTAGTTGACAAGATTCACATAAATGCTTCATACCTTGTCCTTGGAAGTTGGGAAGACCTTCAACCAGCCTCTTGAATTGCATTTCCTTCATTCTTTGTATGTTGATGTGACCTATCCTCTTGTGCCACAAGTCCAACTCCGAAATCCTCTTGTTTCCATATGTGAAGTAGACATGTTGAGTAGAATGAGAATTTACCTCCAAAGTGAAGAGTCTCCCTTGCTTCTTTCCTCTTGCTATGACCTTGTAACCTTGCTTAGGGTTCTCCACAAAGCATCCACCTTTGTTGAACCTTACTTGATAGCCTCTTTCAACCATTTGCCCAACGGACACCAAGTTCTTTGTGATGGTAGGTACATGCAAGACATCCTTGAGACATCTTCCTTCCTCCTTGTCATCCAAAGCTACATCTCCAACATGGGAGATCTCATGGGCTGTATCATCACCTGTTTCTACATGTCCTTTACCTTTGGGAACATGTAGATTAGTAAACCAAGAAGCATTGCAACTCATATGGTTGCTACATCCACTATCAATATACCAAGTGTTATCTACTTTGCTTGAATTCCCATTCATGTGCATCATCAAGAGATTGTCATTTTCTGAACTTGTAGAAGCATAATTACCTTGGCCTTTGTATGAAGAACCTTGATTATAGTTCCTTTGGTTTCCTCCTTGGTAGCAATCTCTAGCATAGTGGCCAAACTTGCCACATATGTAACATCCTTCGCCATCTTGATTCCTGTTTTGTTGATGTCGTCCTCCTCTTCCTCTTGATCTTCCTCTCCCTCTTTGTGATGAGGTGCCTTGGTCATGTCCTTGATTTCTTGAGTGGCCTTGCCTTCCTCCAAACCTTCCTTTGCCCCTTCCTTGTCCTTGTCTTCCTTTGCCCCTTTGATTACCTGCATAGAAAACTTGTGCATTTTTGCTTTTAGTTGAACTTCCACCTATGTTCATTTCTTCGGTGACCATGAGAGCAACCAATTGCTCAAAATCGGGAAGATTATCCCTTACATAAACTGAAGTGGTAAAGGGTTTCCACTTCTCATCATCTCTCAAACCATTGAGAGTATAAGCCACAAGATCGTCATCGTCTACGTGGCTTCCAATGGATCCCAATGCATCTGATAACTCCTTGACCTTAAGTATGTAGTCATTTATGCTACTCCCTGAGCTCTTCCTAAGGTTGTTGAGCTCATTCTTGAGTTGGATCCTCCTTGCTTTGGTGCTTGTTGAATAAAGCCTTTCAAGTGTCTCCCATACCTTCATGCTTGAATCCAGGTCTTGGATATGGCCGATCATGCTATTGCTAATGTGTTGGGAAAGAATAAAGATAACCCTCTTGTCTCTTTCATTCCATTCCCTAAAGGCCCTTCTCTGGTCATTGGTTGGATTCTCATCCAACTTAGGTCTTGGTTCACTTCCACTAATCAACCCCCAAAGGCCCTTGCCCATAAGATAGTTGGAGACCCTGAATCTCCATGGTTGATAGTTACCTTTGTCTAGCTTTTCAATTTGAGTGTTGAAGTCTCCCATATCTAGTCTTTGATACTTGACCTAGCCCTTGGCTAATGCTCCAATGTGTGTAAAATGAAAATGAGGCTCTGAGGTTACCTCAATCCAAAGCTTTCCTTAGATGGACACCTTGTGCTCTTGCAAATTTGAGTAGAATAGCTCCCCCTTGATGTGAGCTACCTCCAAGAAGCTTTTGTTGATGCAACTCTTCAACCACCAACTCCAAGAGGTCTTCTTGCTTGTATCTGATACCTCCAAGATGCCCAAATGCTCTGATACCACTGATGGGGGAAGTATCTCAACCCCTAAGCAACGATGAAGTGCGAATGACCTCCACAGGTATCCTTCTTTGACCTCTGCACACCAAAAATGCTCTTACTCAGAGCTTATGCAGAGAACTCCAGTGACCTTTTGTAGACCTGTAGTAGACACCAAGGGCTTTCCAACAAATCAAATTTCACTTGAAATGGATGCTTACACAAAGAGAAACAATGTCTACAACATGAGCTAGTTGAATGCTCACAACTGCTAGTCAAGCAGAGACCTCACTTCACTCCAGCAAACTTTTCTCAGAGATTATACAGAGAATGAATCTCAAACTTATGTCAACTTTAGAGGACTCTAATAGCTACCCAATGACACCAAAATCATAGCAAATGGATACATAGAGAAGGAGAACCAGCCCTTACAACAGAGAGCAAAATATTTCCAACAGAGCCTACACAAAGAGAGAGATATCAATCACACAACTTCACTAAAATGAATGTTGCTCCCAGCTTACTCAGAGAATGCTCCCGAGAATTGGTAAGCATAAAATAGACTCTTATAGCTATCCAATGAGACAAGAATTACATCAAATGGATACCATATGAGGGAGAACCAATGCTAACAACCCAGGGGTAGAGAGTTGCAACACTGCCTGCGCACACACATAGATATGCCTACTAAAAGAAAACAAACAAGCAAGCAAGGGGGTTGCTTAAGCAAGGGGCTTGCTTATCACAACTCCAGCACTTAGTGCTCACTTTACATGAGCTAAAACTCCAAGAAGATGGCCCAAAAGAAGTCGGGATACATGCTCCTTTTATAGTGAGAGGTGTGCCCCTAAAATCTAGGAACTACCTTTCCAAATCAGCCTCCTAACTTGGAGGAATTAGTTGAGATGACTTGGGGAGTGGTTGAGTGACTTTTCTTGATGGAATCTCGTGGCTTTTGGCTTCCTTTGATTGCTCCACATGTCCATAAAAGATTCCCCACGAATTTTTAGCTTGAAGCTTGACTTTTAACAGGCTATTGAGGATAAGTTGGATGGTACCAACTACCCGTTATGGGCTTATATGATGCGACATGTGTTGGTTGCAAAAGGACTGTGGAACATTGTGCAGGGTGTCAAAAAACTTCCTATCACACCTACAACTGTTACAACTATAGGTATTGAAGGTGATGCAGAAGGTGTCAAAGATGATGATATTCTGCATATTCCTGTTCGTGCTGCGGTTTTTGTTGCACCTACTGTAGAGCAGATTCGGTGGGATGGCAGAGATGCCCAAGCACATGCATTGATAGCTTTGCATGTCAAACGTGCCATTATTCCTCACATTCACTCTTGTCGAATAGCGAAGAATGCTTGGGATACACTTACCACATTGTACCAAGCTAGGAATGAGGCTCGTGTTGTTTACCTCCGAAAAGATTTGGAGAGTGAGCACATGAATGAAGGTGATTCTATGGACACTTTCCTAACAAAGATCAAAGACTTGAAGGAACAGTTGATTTCTATTGATGAGGTTATACCAGATAGCTCACTTGTGCAGACCGTTCAGAATGGCCCTCCTGATTCATATCAGAGTTTTGCTTCTACTCTTGGGTTGATGATGAAATGCAATCCAAATGCCTTATCATTTGAGGAGTTAGTCTTTGTTCTACTACAGGAAGATCAGTCCAAGCAGAACAGGTCCATTATGCGAGTTGCAGATCAAGCTTTCTTGGCTAGTCAGAAGGGCAAAGGAAAAT
Source organism: Ceratopteris richardii (assembly GCA_020310875.1). Taxonomy (NCBI): domain Eukaryota; kingdom Viridiplantae; phylum Streptophyta; class Polypodiopsida; order Polypodiales; family Pteridaceae; genus Ceratopteris; species Ceratopteris richardii. The sequence goes on along the minus strand of CM035412.1, from coordinate 77,126,039 downwards.
GGAGCTCTTCAACTAGTAAGCAGAAATCTGCTAATTCTGCACATTTGAAGAAGGAAGATAAAGAAGAGAAGAAATCAGAAAAACAGAAATTGTTTTGTAAGTACTGTAAAGGGAATGATCATATCATAAAAAACTGTCCAAAACTGGCTGCTAAAGAGGCAAAGAAGAAAGAGGCTAGAATGGTTGTTGCAGAGGCCTCTACACCAAAAATAGAGTCTGCTAATCTTATGTAGGAAGAAGAATGGGCGTTTAATACTGTCTGCAGTTTTGACCCATCTTCTCATGAGCAGTGCATGTCTACAATAGACTCAGATGTTTGGTATTTTCACTGTGGGGCAACCAAACATATTACCTCGCAGTGCAGTTTCTTCTCTTCACTCGAGCCTGCCCCTATAGGCAATACTGTTACATGTGCCAACAACTCCTCTTATCTTGTTATGGGAGTTGGTAAGATCATTTTGACTACTACTGATGGTAGTTCTTTCACTTTGTCAGATGCTTTATTTGTGCCAGGGATCAAGAAGAACTTGTTATCAGTTTCTACATTAGCCAAGATTGGCTTGGTTGTGAAATTTGTTGATGACAGGGGTACAATTCATGATCTGTTAAATGGCGATGTGATTATTGCTTTTGGCATTTTATGTCGTGGGTTGGATAAGCTCATAGACTATGGAAGATCTGTAAATGATTTGGCATGTGCAGTAAATGATTCTTAGTCTATGTCAGATGCAAAGCTTTGGCATGCATGCTTTGGTCATCTGAATTTTGCTAGTTTGCTACACCTACGGAAATCTGAAATGGTGTCCTCTTTGCCCAAACTTGAGGTACCTCAAAAACATGTTTGTGAAGGCTGTATTTTGGGCAAAATGCAGTGTTCGTCCTTTCCAAAAGATGGTTCAGTTTGGGCTACTAAAAAATTGCAGCTTGTACATAGTGATGTATGTGGTCGTATGCAGACACCTTCTTTTGGGAATTATCTTTACTTCGTGTGACTTTCATCAATGATTTTTCCAGGCATGCATGGGTATATCCATTGAAGGCAAAGTTCGAGGTCTTCATGTGCTTCAAACAGTTTTTGGTTTTGGCTGAAAATCTATCAACATGTAAAATGGGCACCCTCTGTTCTAATGGAGGGTGGGAATATATGTCTTCTGCTTTTAATGCAAATCTGGCTGAATGTGGGATAAAACACCAGTGTACAGTGCCGTATACACCTCAATAGAATGGAGTTGCTGAACGAAAGAACAGGTCACTCATGGAGATGGCGAGGTGTATGGTCAAGAGTCAAGCTTTACCACATAGTTTTTGGCTTGAGGTTGTCATGTGTGCAGCATATGTACTGAACAGGTGTCCCACTAAAGCATAGCAGTCTATCACTCCATATGAGGCTTGGCATGACTGCAAGCTATCTATTGCTCATCTGCGTGTTTTTGGTTGTTTGGCATATGCATTAGTGTCTGAACAACATCGCAGAAAACTGGATGGTAAAGCAATAAAATGTATTATTGTTGGGTATAGTTTTGAAAGTAAAGGCTATCATCTGTATCATCCACAGACTAAATGCATTCTGGTTAGGCGTGATGTTGTCTTTGTGGAAGATGCTATTCAGCCATTGCTTTCATGTACTAAGGAGACATCTGTTAGCTCCAAAGACATGTATGATACTTTGTTGTCTCTTTTTACAAGTGGATAGTCTAGTGCTGGTCCTAATGAGGCAACTTCTCAGCCTTTGTAGGTTTCATGTGATGATGCAGATAATTCCATTTCTGATGTAGATGTACATGATGCACTTATTGATGAGAGAGCTGATATTGAGCAGGCAAGAACTATGCCAAAATGGCTGGTGCAGACCTTGTGTGACAACAAATTAGATGCACCTCTGTCATATTGTACTCGTTCAGGGGCTCATAGTGCCTCTTTTGCATCAAATTGCTATGCTATGGTTGCATCTAGTCTCTGTGATGAGAATGAGACTATTTCGTTTGATGAAGCACAAAATTCAGAAAATTGGATGGCTGCTATGGAATCTAAATATGATGCTATAATGAGGAATGGTACTTGGTCTTTATGTGACTTGCCTCCTGGCAAGAAGGCCATTGGCACTAAATGGGTATACAAGCTGAAGCGTAAACTAGATGGTACAGTTGATAGGTATAAGGCTAGGCTTGTTGCAAAGTCTTATGCATAGGAAAGAGGCATTGATTTTGATGAGACCTTTGCACCTACATGCCATATGACTACTGTTCGGAGCATCTGTCCACTTGAAGCTCATAATGGTTGAAATGTACATGATTTGGACATTAAAACAACATTTCTGAATTGGACTTGCATGAAGAAGTGTATGTTTTTCAGCCACGTGGCTTTGTGCAAAAGGGGCATGAAAACCAGGTGTGCATGTTAAAGAAGGCATTATATGGTTTAAAGAAAGCACCATGTGCTTGGTATGAGAAGATACATGCCTATATGATTGCACATGGTTTTGAGAACAGGCCAACTGAAAGCACCTTATATGTTAAGTGTGCTAATCATGTGCTTTTGATCATTGTTGTCTATGTTGACAACATGCTGTTCACTCGTCCTATTGAGAAGCATATACCGATTTTAAGGCTGATTTGCATGCCTCATTTGAGATGTCTGATTTGGGGCATTTACATCACTATTTGGGCATTCACTTTATGCAAGTTGATGGTGGAATGGCTTTGTGTCAAACAAAATATATTGACAGATTATTGTAGTGTTTTGGCCTTGAAGACTATAAGCCTATTGCCATTCCTCGGGAGACAGGTTTATGATTGAGTCTTCATGATGTTGAAGATGCATTTGATGTTGTTCTCTATCAGCAACCTGTTGGATGCTTGATTTACTTATGCATTACTCGACCAGATATTCAATTTGCTATCTCACAGATAAGCGGCTTTATGCATTGCCCAGGAGTTAAGCATTGGCAGGCGGTTAAGCGCATCTTTTGCTACTTGAGTGGTACTCGGCTACTTGGGTTGTTTTATCCCAAGGGGGGATCACTACCGCTAGATTTGCATGCTTTTTTTTACTCAGATGGGGCTCGTTGCTATGACGCTCATGTGTCCACTAGTGGCTTTTGCTTCATGCTTGGCAGCTCATGTATATCTTGGTTGAGCAAGAAGCAACCTACTGTGGCCACTTCTAGTGTTGAGGCTGAGTATAGGGTAGCTTTCATAGTGACTGTTGAGTGTGTGTGGCTCAGACGCCTTATGGCTGATTTGGGTGTTGCTCAGACTTCTGCCACCACCATCTTCACTCACAGTCAGAGCGTATTCGGAGTTTTGAGGAACCCTGTGTTCCATGCTCGCACTAAGCACATTGAGGTGCATTATCACTATGTCAAGGAGAGGTTCTCTACAGGGGGGATCAGCTTGGCATATGTGCCCATGCATGAGAACATTGCAGACCTTTTCACAAAGGCTCTGCCTAGGGAGAAGTTTGAAGCTTTCCGCAAAGCTTTGGGCTTACTTCCTTTTGTGGAGTGATTTCCACATAGCTTGGCACTTCCTTATACATGAGTGCCAGCTCCTTGTTTCACCGCATCACTCCCAGGTGGGATTTGTTGATATATTTAGGTACTCATGTGTCTGAACACACAAGGACCTCCGGTCACTTTTTTCCCTCTTTAGGAGGTTTTTCCCCCCGGCTTGTATATACGCCTATTGCCCTAATGGGATACTTATCTTTGTACATTCTCTAGTAATACATTCAGTATTGTGTGTTGTGCTCCAAGCTTCTTCTTCTTCCTTGTGTTGTTCGCATGCTTCCGTAGACGTCTAACTCCTACAAGAAATGCATTTTGTACATCCAACTGATACATGTTCCAATTCTTTGATGCATCCACACTTACCAATATCCTAATGGTTGGCATTTTTGCCACAGGTGAGAAGGTTTCTTCATAATCAATACCTTGGGTTTGTGCAAAACCCTTTGCCACAAGTCTAGCTTTGTACCTCCTTATTGACTCATCAGAATTTCTTTTTATCTTATAGATCCATCTAGAACCAATTACCTTCATAGACTCCTTCTTTGGTACTAGTTCCCAAGTATCACTCTCCTTGAGTGCTTCAATCTCCTCATCCATAGCTTCCTTCCATTCTGCCTTAGTCTTAGCTTCTTCATATGATGTTGGTTCTTCAATTGATCAATCTGTTGCAAGATAAACCGAGTTCTTAGTAACTAGCGAAGTGTCATACCCATATCTGATTGTCTTCTTGCTTTCCCTTTGTGATCTTCTGATTGCTTGATTAGATGATTCAGGTATATCTTCCAATTTTCTCATCTTGATTTTACCTTTGGACTTCCATGCTTTGAATTCTTCAAGGTTGATAATGTCCTCATCATCTGAATTAATGTCTCCATTCTAAGTAGGCTCCTCCTTAGTAAGGCTTGGAAACTCCTCTTCCAAGTCATAAGGTAGTTTTACTTTCCTGCATTCACTATCAAACAAAAAGTCATTTTCATCAAAGACAACATCTCTACTGACCATGAATCCCTTGTTTGAAGGATTGTAGACCCTATAACCTTTCTGATTTAGATCATATCCAATGAAGATGCACTTCTCTGCCTTAGGGTCTAGCTTACCTCTTACATATGCTACACATCCAAATATCTTGCAATGATCAAGTGAAGCTCTTCTACCATGCCATGCTTCATATGGGGTCATCCCATCAAGAGATTTGGATGGAAATCTGTTTACAAGATAAGTGGCAGTAGATACACTCTTTGCCCACAAGTAGTTGGGTAATTTTTTTCATTTAACATTGACCTAGCTATTTCAACAATCAATCTATTTCTTCTTTCTGCTACCCCATTATGATCAGGGGTATACCTTGTGGTAATTTCTCTCTTGATTCCTCTGTCTTGCAAGAATGCATCAAAATCATTTGAGAAGTACTCACCTCCTCCATCTGACCTTAGCCTTTTTAGATTTCTCCCTGTTTGATTCTAACCAAGAGCAAGATACTTTTTAAAGCAATTGAATACTTCATCTTTGTGCTTCATAAATGTTGAGCCCACAAAAGTCATACTGGTCAAAGTCAACTGCAATCAAAGTCAACTATAGTCAAAGTCAAAAGGTCAAAGTCAAACTGATCAAATTCAACAAGGTAAAGATCAAAGTCAACAAGGGCAAAATCAAAGTGTTAAAGTTCAGGTGTCAAAGTGCACAGGTAGTGCACCATTAATTCTCCACAAAGGGTAAAATTGCAACAAGTGGGTTGCAGGTTGCAGAGGTATTTCTGTAATTTCCCTAAGGTTCAAAAATGTTTTAAAGTGTTTTGGAAGGTTCAGGTGAACCCTTTCTTAGGTGCACAAGTGAAGACTTAAAAGGAAAATGTGAAGGTATGTGAAGCGGCAGTGTACGCAGAAGTGAAAGTATGGCCCCCTAATTAAAATTTTTGTTTTAGGCTAAAGTCACTACAGGACAAAACAAGGATTTGTTGGCTGCCCACTTGAGGAGACAATCTTGGGACATCAAAGTGAGCACCAAGATACTCTTGTAGTTAGGATCGTACGTGAATCGACACTCAAATGAAGGCAAGGACTATTCTTGGACAAGCAAGTGGAAGCAAGACTAAGCAAGGTGAGCATAGTCTATGCTAAGCAAGAGAGAGAAGTCCAAGAGACACACAGTGTGCGACGCAGAGAAGTGAAGTGCAAGGTGTGCATGAAGAGTGACCAAGGAAGTGTGCAAAGAAGTGCTAAGCTATTCACCCCAAGGATCCCAAGGTCTCATTGAAGCTGTGCACGTGCCCACAGAAGGTGCCCAACCCTCCCCCTTGTTTGAAGCTTGGTGCAAGGTGTGCACAAGTGTAGGCTTGGAGAAGGTGGAGGTTTGGTGCAGAGAAGGTCGGCAGCAACAAGACCCTTGGGTATTTGGTATTTTGTGATTGAGCACTCTATGGGATTTTGCACAGAAGCATTGGGTTGTATTATTGGATTGTATTGTGCATCACCATTGTATTTGACTTCTTATAATCAATCGATAGAGGCTTCCACTGTGTATCTTTCTTCTTGTCCTTCCCTTTTCTCCTACAAACACTCATCCCTTCTTGTCCAACAATCCCCCAACAATAAAGTGCAATACAATCCACCTACTATAATCATCAATGAAAGATACATAATACCTTGATCCAAAGATTGAGGGATCCTTGCTTGGTCCCCATACATCTGTATGAACAAGTTCTAGGTAGTCCTCATGCATGTAGCCTTTCCTTGAGAAGGGTAACATGTCAAACTTTCCAAACTCACAAGCACCACATTTATAAATAATGTGTTGCTTGCATACATTAGGTATCCCAAGCACACATTGATCTCTACATACTTTTTTCAAGGTTCTTTCAGTTACATGCCCTAATCTTTTATGCCAAATTTCAAGCTCCGATAATGTTTGATCTTTATAACTATAAAGTGCAATGCTCCTTGTATCCTCAAGTTCAAAAGTGAATAGTCTACCTGTCTTTTCTCCTTTGGAAATTCTCTTGAACCCATGCTTGGGATCCTCACAAATGCTCCATATTGGTTGAATCTAACCAGCAAACCTTTTTCCACAATCTATCCAACACTCATCAAATTCTTGGTAATAGTTGGTACATATAGAACCCTACTCAACAGATTCTTATTCCCATCAGAGGTCTTAACATTTCCAACTTTAATCAGTGAGGGCTTGGTTTCATCACCTGTTTGTACCTGATGCTTACCCTTTTGCTCCTCAAGTTCAGAGAGAAGACCTACATTGCCCGCCACATGCTTTGAGCATCCTGAGTCAATGTAGAAGTGATGTTCATCATTTATACCTAGTTTTGAAGTCATGTTCATAATCAGAAGAGAATCTTCTTGCTCCTTTGTTTAGTTGTTGTAATCCTTTCTGCATTTGTATCCTCCTTGGTAGTTGCTATTGTAGTTGTTGTTGTAGTTGTTTTTGTATCCTTGGTGGTGATTGAATCTTCCTCTTGATTGTGTGTATCCACCTCTTTGATATCCTCTACCTCTTTGATTCTTGAAGTTCCTGAAACACTCATCTGTAGAATGATTTGATAAACCGCAAATATTGTATATCAAGGAATTATAAGGTCTCCCCCTACCTTGCTTACCTCCTCTGCCCCTTCCTCTTGAGGATCTACCTCTCCCTACATACTTGGCTTGGGAGGTAGTTCCTTCATCTTCTACCTTCTTGTTCTTGCCTTTCTCTTTAGACTTATTATTATCCGTGTATAGGGCAGAAGAGCTATCACCTCTTGATGAATCTCCATTCTTGTTGAGTTTGGCTTCATGGGTGAATAGTTGCCCCATGAGTGTGGTAAGGTCTGGAATCTGCATGTCCATGTACAAGTCCATGGCAGCTCTGAAGCTCTCCCATTTGTCATCAGCTTTAATGCCATTGATTACTTGCCTTACAATCAGCTTCTCTTCAATTTCTTCTCCTTTGCTTGTCAACTGATCTGCTACATCTTTAACTTTGGTCACATACTCGGAGATAGCTTTCTTAGGTTGCTTTCTTTAAGTTGTCAATTCAATCCATAATTGATTCTTCCTGGCCCTTATGTTGGAAGAGAAATAAGAAGACCATGTTTCCCAAGCCTCTTGGTATGTCTTATAGTTCCTAATATGTGGAAGAAGAAAATTAGAGATTGAGTTAAATAAGTAAGACCTTGCTAATGCATCCTTGGCACACCATGTGTTGAGTCTTTCATGCTCCTCTCTTCTAGGTTGTCCTTTGCTTTTGAATATGGGAATCTCCTCATCTCTTGAGATGTATCCATAGAGGCTCCTTCCTTGCAAGTATGTCTTCATCCTCAAGGACCATGTCTGATAGTTGTTCCTGTCCAATTTATCAATGAAAGAAGGAAAACCATCTCCCATTTTACCTTAGCTTTGCTTTGATACCACTTTTGGGAAAGGTGGATGGACAATCTAAGTGATGAGTAGGTACTACCAAATCTTTCTTAGTACCAGCCCCTTGTAGCTTCAGAGATGATATGTGGGCCCTATTAGCTTTCCAATGACACTATAGAAGTGTCTATGTACTTTGCAAATGATGTGTGAAAAGATTGAATCAAAACAGACTACTTCCAAATAGAAGAATCCAATGAAACCTTCTATTATTTATCACACACCTGCTGCTTGTAATGCTCAGTGCTACTAGTATAGCAGGAATTGAAAAAATTCCTTTCAAAGGTATTTAATTAGCTTAGTAAGCTAATGATTTCAAGTGAAATCACTTGAAATGATCAACTATACACAGAGCAATCAATTCAGCAAACAAATCATTACCCCTAATTTTTAGGACCTCTGCAAAGTTTGACCAATGAGTGCTTTGACGCGCTTTTCTCCAAATTGGCTAAATGGATGTGCTTCAAAATTTATCAGCATATAGATAACTTGAAGCTGATTCGAACAAGCAATCGTTGCATTTGGTGTAGAATTGATCAAGATATGAGCAGCACAAGTTGACAGTAAGGAATGACTATAACTTAGGTATCATATATGAACAATGTAGATATAATGTATTAATGAACAATGTTGTACAAGATCATAGGCTTGATAATCATAGCCTTATGATGAAGAATAGTGTAGGCTACAATGTAGGCCTTACACACATACAAAATGGCAATGGAGAGCTTGGATGATGAAGCTATTCTCCGTGACTTTTTCAAGTAAGTTTATATAAGTGTTCCATTCAAATTTCAATTTGAATTCAACTTTTGGCTCTCTCTAAAAAATGATCCTTCATTCTAGGAGATATTACCTCAATGTAGTGGTTACTTTCCTAACTAAGAAGTCCGCAACTTTTGGGTAGGTGATTACAAATATTTTCAAGTAAAAAAGAAATGACTTTTACAAAGGTAAAGGGGTAAATCTCCACTAGCAATGGTTTCCATGGAACTTCATATCTTTATGCTCCTTAAGCAAAATGTATGGCCTTGGACTTTGCACCAACAAAATCCTTCTACTAGTAAGAGATGTTGCATTCAAGCATATTCCATAAGTACTCATGCTTTGAACATAATGTGCAAGTCAATGCCAATCTCCCGATCCATATATAAGACGACAAAATGACATAAGAGTGACTTCGGAGTTCAAAGGCACATAAAAATCCTCAACAATAAAGAGACCATGACCAACATTAGTAATAGTGGAATGAGCAATCATATAATGATTACCCCAAAAGCTGAAAACCTCTCCATCTAAAGGAACTGGTCCTCTATTCCATCCTCCATATCTTCTTCTATCATATGTTTGTACTAGAGAAGGATCACGAGCTTGCAATGGATAATCTCCAGCCGTTTCAGTCTCTAAACCAGGAGTTAGAGGATTTCTAGAAACCTCTACTTGTAATTGATGAAAAGCAAGTCCATGATGTGTATGAGGTACATTAACATTATGAGAAAATTTATCATCATCATCATCATCGAGCAAGTATTCTTGTATATCAATAGTAATATGATTTTGTATATGGTTTTTAAATAAAATCATGACATTAATTTATAGAAAAAATACATACCCATGCATTATCACATTGATGAGGTGATGGTGCACACCCAAAAGTACCATACTCTACCTCATGCTCAATACATTCCAATCATGGTCTTAGATACGTGCCATAACAAGAGTTACACCAACATATAATATGCTCTTGATAGTAAAATTCATCATAATTAAGAGGAGATATTGTATGATGGAAAAAAATAAGAGGCAAGCTAACATACCACCTGAGACGTGGCAGTTTTTTCATAGACAACTATGTTTTCAAGAGTCATTTCCTCAACACACGGTATACAAATTAATAGTTTATATTTATAATTTTTATATATTTTAGTAATTTGTTACATTTAATTTATCTATTTCTTTTTTCTTTAAATAAAGAGGTTGCTGCAAAGAAGAGAGTTGAGTCGGGCCACACATCGCACCTAAGCCAAATGGGCCATCATGGTTCTGTAGCTACATTTGTAAGTATATGGGTTATTGTGAGTATATTTTTCATTTTAGTTAAAATGCAAGAAACTAATCTTTCTTATTTGTTTCAATGCAACGAAAGGATTATGGTCGATATCCTACGAAACATGAGATCTAGTATGCTACACATTTTGGATATCGACATTTGAGCGAGTATATGTGAGATCATCTGGATGCCTTTGTGAGTATTATTAAATTTTATAATTATTTTATTTTTATGGATGTTTTAATTGTTTTACTTATTTATGTTTGTTATATGTAACACAAAAGTATTATGGAGAGGTAGATATGGATGAGGTGGAGAGACAAACACAGGAGGGAAAATCTCGATCGTCATAGGGTGATAATGATGATGAGGATGAGGATGAGGATGATCATGATTCTGATGATGATGATGATTAGGATTCTTGATTATGACATTGGATATGTATTTACATTGATATATATATATATATATATATATATATATATATATATATATATTATCTATATATTGTTCATTTGAGTTATGTTTTGAATTGTGTGTATGGTATTAAGTAATGCAAAGTTTTGTTCTATTGATTGTTATTATTGTTTATATTAAGCATGTGTTTTAGTACTTTAATTATATAATTCATTCATATGTATGTAGGTATGTGCATGTATATGTGTGTGTACGTATGTCCATGTATATGTGTGTAATATGTGTGTGTATATGAATGTATGTACATATGTATATGTGTATATGTATGTATGTGCATGTGCATGTGTAAGTGTATGTGTGTGTATATGTGTATGTGCATGTGCATGTGTATGTGTGTGTATATGTATGTGCATGTATATGTGTAAGTGTATGTGTATATGTGTGTATGTGCATGTACATGTGTATATGTATATATGTGCATGTAGTGTTTCCTCAATCACAATCTATCCCCAATCACAATCTTTTGATCACTCAAAAATAACAGAGGAGAGAAGAACGCAGTGATTGCACAAGGTAAGAGAGAATATGATGCGGAAGAGTAGAAACAAATATGATGCAGAGAAGGAAGAATTCTGATATTATAGATGTGAATCAATGGTTACAATAGCTTTGGACAATAGCTTTGTGACGAAGCCTCTACCTCCCGACCACCTCCGAGCTATCACAATCGCATTCACACTTGCACTCTCAATCACACTCTCACTCTCACTCTCACTCTCACTCTCAGTCACAAGGTAGTTCTTAGATTTCTGTGCATCCTCTGTGTTGATGTGAAGGTCTCCCTATATCAGAGTTTGATTGTTGTGATCCCAAAGAAGTGTGCGATCCACCAAATTTTGAAAAAAGTCGAGTTTCTCCAAAACTTTCGCAAAAAGTCATGCGATCATAGTGTGCTTTCTTTCTTTAGCATACCAGTCATAAATAGGAGAAAAACACCAAAAAGACATATCCAAAAATATCCATAATTAGACATGGTGATACGTGAGCATTAGAATCATGGATTCAAATGGAAATAGATAAGCCCTCGTTTTTTTTGAAGTGTTGGAAAACGGAACTTTTCAAAGCCGTGTAACTCAAAAGCGGTCTCTTATACTTGCTCTACCTTTCTCTCATACAGAGTTTTCCTTAATTCTTTCATCTTCACCTTCAAAATTCCACTAGAAAACATGATGGGAAAAGGTCTAGAGAGAGAATATGAAACTTGTCAACCCAAACTTTTTCCTATATGCATTAAATGACCTAATTATTCATTCTAAGCATTATCCCCACAATGAAATTCACAAAGTTCAAAATGAATTATTTCACTAGAAAAGAAGCCTATTACAATTCTTCCCCCCTTTAAGAACTCTGTCCTCAGAGTTGGAAAGAAGGATAATATTTTAGAAAATCTTCAAAGTTCACCCAACTCGAATCTTCTACTGGTTATTAGTGCCATTTCACTAAAATTTCTACTATAGATTTATTTCTAAGGAATCTTTCCTTTCTCTCTAATATTATTTCATGTTGAAGCTCAAAAGAGCCATCATCTTTTAGCTTATAATTGTCCTGCAAAACATGAGAAACATTAGATACATATCTTTTAAGTAAGCTATAGCTTATAATTGTCTTGCAAAACATGATAAACATTAGATACATATCTTTTAAGTAAGCTAGCGTGAAATACAGGACACACATTTAAATGTTTAGGTAATTCCAGCAAATAAGCAAGAGATCCAATCTTTTTCAAAACTTTAAAAGGACCTACATATCAAGGAGAAAGTCTATGATCCTTCCCTAGCAAAAAGCTAGATCAGTGAGGATTTATTCTAAGAAATACCATATCATCAACTTGAAATTCAAGTGGTTTTCTCTTTAAACCATAGAATTTCTTTTGTCTTTTCTAAGCTTCTTTTATGTGTTTCTTAATTCTCCCAAGTTCTTCATCCATTTTATCAAGCATTTCTTTGGACACTTCTACTTTATTTGGAAAACCCAAAAATGAAGGTAGAAAACAATAATATCCGTACATAGCTTCAAACGGAGTCATTTTTATAATTGCATGCCATGCACTATTGTACGCAAACTCAACCAAGGGTAAATATTCACTCCAATTATCGTGCTTTTCATTCACATACATACACAACATATCTTCAACTACCCTGTTAACCCTCTCGGTTTCCCCATCAGTTTGTGGATGGAAAGTTGTACTCATACGAAGTTGAGTTCCAATCGAATCAATTGATGCTCTCCAAAAGTTTGATGTAAATCTAGAATCTCTATCAGAAATTATGCTTTTAGGCATTCCATGCAATCCAAAAATTTCTTTCACAAAGATTCTTGCAACATTCAATGCAGTGTCAGTCTTTTTCATAGGAAAGAAATATGCCATCTTGGTAAGCCAATCGGCTACAACAAATATGGTATCATTCTTACTTCTGGTCATGGGTAGCTTAGTGATAAATTCCATAGAAATAGACTCCCACTTCTAATTTTGAACATTCAAAGGTTAAAACATTCGTGGCATCCTCTTAAACTCAAATTTCACCTATTGGCACTTCAAACATTCACTTACATATTTTCTAATATCCCGCTTCACACATGGCCAAAAGTAAGAATACTTTGTTTTAACATAGGTCCTTGAATAACCTGGATGTGCAGAAAAAGGTGCATCATGATAATCATGCAATATTTTAACTTTTAATGGAGATTCAAAAGATATGCATAGCCAATTGTTACAATACAATGTTCCATTCTGCAAATGAAATTTTTCCTCATGTATTGATCCCCTGTTTGCATTCAAAGAATTCATAATACGTGCATAAAAAGGATCATGTTTTATCTCTTCTTGAATTTGATTGAGAAAATCAGAATTTATTATAGAAACAAGATTACACAAAGGTCTCTGACTCAATGCATCAGCAACCTTATTTTCCTTACCAACCATATACTTAATGTCAAAATCATATTCACTTAATAATTCAATCCAATGCTTCTGCCTGTTGTTAAGCAATGGTTGTGTGAAGATGTATTTTAGACTCTGATGATTTGTTTTCAATTCAAACTTAACCCCTAACAGTAGATGTCTCCAATGCTTAAGTGCATGCACAATAGCCAGCATTTCTAAATCATGAGTAGGATAGTTAAGTTCATGTTTTCTTAGTTTTCTGGACTCATATGCAACCACCCTGCCATCCTGTGAAAGAAGATATCCTATCTGACTACCACTTGCATCACATACAACCACAAAAGGCTTTCCCATCTCTGGTACTTTCAAATCACAATTCTCAATGACTTTTTGTTTCAATGTTTCAAATGATTTTTGACAGGCATCACTCCACGGAAATCCTACACTCTTTTAGTCAATTTTGTGAGAGGAGTAGCTATCTTAGAGAAATCCTTAATATGTGCTCTTTCATATTGTGCCAATCCAAGAAAACTTCTAACATCTCTTACAGTCTTAGGAATTGGCCAATCAACTATTGTTTTTACTTTATCTTCATCTATAAGGATTCCTTCTTTTGATATTACTCTTCCTAGATACACAAGTTTATCCTTAGCAAAGAAACACTTACTCTTTTTTCCATACAATTTGTGTTCCGTAAGAGTTTCCAAAGCCTTCTTGAGATGTACTGCATGCTCAGAATCATCTTTAGAGTATACAAATATATCATCAAGAAATACTAAGATGAATTCATCTAGGTAATCGTGAAAAATATTATTCATCAAGCACATAAATGAGGCTAGAGAATTTGTTAATCGAAAAGGTAGAACCGTGAACTCATAGCGATCATATCGTGTTTGAAAAGCTGTCTTAGGAATATCCTCTGTTTTGATCCTAATTTGGTGATATCCAGATCTTAAGTCAATCTTAGTGAATATAGTCGATCCACTTAATTGACCTAATAAGTCATCTATGTGAGGGAGTGGATACTTATTCTTAATTGTTCTTTTATTCAACCCACTATAGTCACTGCATAATCTATAAAAGCCTTCTTTCTACTTCTGAAATAAAACACGTGCACTCCAAGGTGATACACTCGGAGTTATCAAGCCTTTCTTCAAAAGATCATCTAATTGAATCTTAAGTTCCTTTAATTCATCGATGTTAAATCTATAGGGTGCTCTAGAATATGGTCCAGTCCTTGGATATAGGTCAATGGCTTGGTCAATCTGCCTAGGTGGAGGTATACCAGGCAACTCTTCTGGAAATACATCTGCGTATTCTTTTAAAAGCTTTTCTACATAATTCGGAACACTTTCCTCATTATCTTCTTCATGGACGTTGTTTACATACACTATAAATGTTCTACAACCCTCATGTATACGTTTAATTATCTGCATAGCACAAAGAAGGATAGGTTTAGGATTATAGGCATCACCTAGAATATGAATAGATTCATCATCTAGCTTTAAAGTGATCATTCTTTGTTCACATTTAATCATTGTAGAACTTTTAACTAACCAATCCATGTCTATGATTGCATCACTCTTTTCCATCTCAATTACATGGAAACTTCCAGAAAAACACCTTTCAAAAAGAGTAAATTCAAGGTTTTCAATATATCTTTTCATGTAGTGTAATCCTCCATTGGCCATCTCTACAGGTTTGTTTATCTACATATTTAGGGCTATCCCTAGATTCTGTACCAATTTGAAACATAGAAAACAATGGGTACTACCTGAATCGATCAAAAATCAGATTTCAAGCGTAAAAATAATACCCAGAAGCGTGATTATAGAAGCCTTTGGGAAAGAACTAACCACCATGCAATGTAAAGTAGAGTCAGGGCACTTAATCCATCATCTGCTTCCTCAATAATTGTACCCTCCTTGATGATGTGTATAGCTTTTGATTGTGCAGGTCGAAAGACTACCTTATTCAGGCACTCATCTGTCCGATGCCCTTGCTCCCTGCAATGAAGACACAGAACAAGTCTTTTTGCCCTCTCAATAAAATCAAGGTCTTGTTGCCACTAGATTGGCTGACACCTCCTTTGATTTTCCACTTGAGCAGGATTCTTGCCTTGGTTATTTGAAGATGGAGTCTTCTTTGAATTGTTCATGTTCATTCGAACAGGTTTTTGTGGCCTATGTCCCATTGCAATGAATCTACTTCTATTTGCTTTCTGTAAATTGAACTTCTCCATCTTCTTAAAGTTCTCGGCCATCACAATAGCATCAAGAAAATCATTGCATGTATATCCCTTGACTTGATAGCAAAGTTCCTCACGAAGGCCTACAATAAATTTAGTCTTTAGAGTGTTACCACTAACCTCTAATGCATATTTATGAAGACGTAGGAACATCTCTTTGTACTCATCAATATATAAGCTATGCTTATCACTTTTGTGTTGTAGGAAATTGTAGAACTCCATCTTCCTCTCCATATGGTAGTGTGGAGAACAATAGCGTTTTTCAGCTTGTTCTCTAAATTACTTCCATAGAACTAGACTAGAACACGTTCAAGTCTGCATATACGACTTCCACCATAGCTTTCCGATCCCACACAGGTATAGGATCCCAAATTTTGCCTTGGACTCTTCACAAAATTGTCAAAGATCAAAGAAATCCTCGAGTTCTTCAATCCACGCCTCAAGATCTTCGCCACTCTTCTTCTCATCATCAAAATCATTCAACTTTTCCTTCTTGAAGACTTGGTTAAGGGAAAACTCACCTGGTTCCATATCTTCATAATTGCCTTTTTGTTTTTTGTGAGGTACACTAGATGTTCCCATACCTTCATCTAGTTCATTGTTCAACTCCATAAACAATTTTGTTGCTCCTTCTGGTTGCTTTCTGCCTCGTTCTTTGCGCAATTCTCCAAGAAGCTTCTAAATAAGCTCCTCTTGTTCACGAATCTTTTCTGTTAGACCTTCCATCGTTCCCAAGGATTCTTTCTGCTCTGATACCACATGTAGCATTTCCTCAATCACAATCTATCCCCAATCACAATCTTTCAATCACTCAAAAATGACAGAGGAGAGAAGAATGCGGAGATTGCACAAGGTAAGAGAGAATATGATGCAGAAGAGTAGAAACAAATATCTCATAGAGAAGGAAGAATTCTGATATTATAGATGTGAATCAATGGTTACAATAGCTTTGGAAAATAGCTTCTTGACGAAGCCCCTACCTCCCAACCACCCTCGAGCTATCACAATCGCATTCACACTGGCACTCTCAATCACACTCTCACTCTCAATCGCACTCTCACTCTCAATCACAAGGTAATTCTCAGATTTCTGTGTGTCCCTTGTGTTGATGTGCAGGTCTCCCTATATCAGAGTTTGATCACTGCCCTCCCAAAGAAGTGTGCGATCCAAAAAATTTAGAAAAAGGTCAAGTTTCTCCAAAACTTTCGCAAAAAGCCATGCGATCGTAGTGTGCTTTCTTTCTTTAGCATACATGTCAAAAATAGGAGAAAAACACCAAAAAGACATATCCGAAAATATCCATAATTAGACATGGTGACATGTGAGCATCAGAATCATGGATTCGAATAGAAATAGATAAGCCCTCGCTTTTTTGTTTTCTTTTCTTAAGTGTTGGAAAACGGAACTTTTCAAAGCCCTATAACTCAAAAATGGTGAGGAATTAGCTTAAGCTTGTGAGGGACACTTTTATTTAATTTTGTGATTTGCACAATAGGGTTAGATACATCCGAGTTCCATATCCACCTCCAAATGCCACTTTTGAGCCCTGCAAGTTTCAAAATTCTAAAGAGAGAGTAAAATGAAGGAATATTCTAAGTTTTTTCGAAAAAAATCTTTTTTTCCAGCTCAAAACATGCATGAATTTCTAATTTAGGGTCAAAAAGAGTACTTTTGATCCTCAAAAGTAATGAGGGGTCCATTATGTAGTGTTACGATGAGTTTTTTAACCTTTTAAAGGATTTGAATTCTTAGACCCAACCAAGTTATGAGATTTCTTCTCTCTCTAGAGGCAACTCATTAACTTAGGGAGAAATCTATTCCCTCTCCCCCCTTCAACCTAGTATTTTATAGGGTATACAATATGGCCACCACCCTCTTCCGATTGGTCCATGAACAATCACTCCTTAATCTAAAAGGCCCATGGAGGGCTCATTTTTTCCTTTAACAAAACATAAGAAAATAGAAGTACAAGTTAGGGACTATAGTGCTAAAAGAGACTATAGTGCTAAAAGCCAATCAACGCCAAACCTCTGTTTTCTT
The DNA here is from genome assembly GCA_020310875.1 of Ceratopteris richardii. NCBI lineage: Eukaryota > Viridiplantae > Streptophyta > Polypodiopsida > Polypodiales > Pteridaceae > Ceratopteris > Ceratopteris richardii. The sequence goes on along the minus strand of CM035412.1, from coordinate 77,108,426 downwards.
GGATAGTGGAAGTAATAGACAAATACTCAAAATCTACCAAATGAGTAAAACCAAATGGTCTCCTTGCATTAGAAGAAACTTAGGAGGATATAATTTGTTAACTTTTTTATGATGGTATCCTTTGTCATATACATACAAAAGAATAACTCTATAGTAAAAAAAAAAAATGTTTTTGGTGCTCGAAAGTGAAAATGATGATGCACTTAAGAAATAGATAAGGTAGAAAATGTCCTTTTTGTATGTACTCTACTTATGATAAGTAAAAAAAGAAAATCTTATCGATATTTTCTTGTGAATATGTTGATGTTTTTCTCCAAATTTAGCATGTTGTATAGATGTTTAAATGTGCATAAGACATATACATAAAGAAAAAGTGGTTTCTATCACAATATAGGTTTCTTTAGGTTTGAAAAAATCAAACCTATAATTTTTTTGCCATGGAGGACGCCCTTTTGTTTTCCTTTTCACCTAGACGCACTCAACAATGTAGTGCTTAGCACAAAAGAACATGCCAAAAACCTCAAGACTTGAGAAAAAAATGGACTTCAAAGTTGTTTCTCTTCCACTTTCTCTTTGGATTTCCGCATGATTTTTGTTTCAATAGGTTCCAAATAGGCTACATAAAACATATAGAGGATAAATAACAAAAGGATTTCCTCATCCTGGCATGGCTTTTGATAGTTTAACCTAGTAAAATAGCCAAATGATTTGCCATGATGAAAACACTTTTTTTTAATCTACCCTATCTACAAGCCATGTAGAACATTATGCATACAAAAAGTTTTCAATAATGCCCATTAATTGCAAGAAAATTAACCGTGATTTCGAGGCCAAAGACTAGTTCATGGTGCTTCTGAAAGTTTTTGAGATTTCAAATTTTATAGACACACTCCAAAATAATTATGGAATAATTTGCATGCAAAATGCATGAAGATATATTTTAGAATTATGAAATCAAATTGAAGTGCAAACTTGAAATTGAGAATATACAAGAATTTGAGAAAAGATAAATTTCTATCAGAAATTCATTTAAAAAAGAATCTTACAATGATTTCAAAGCTTAAATGCAAACCTTTTTGACTTCAAAGTTAACTTAATAGTTTTCTGATTTGTAGACAACCTTGTGTCATCTACACCTCGTGCCAATCATTGGGAACACCTATCCAAAATATCCTATGTAAATCTCCATAGGAAATGTAGCAAGAAGTGTGAACCTCTTATGAAAATTTAAATTTGAAAGAATTTTCATAGATTCATAAATTATACTAAGGAAAAATGGCACCGACATATTGTTTTATGTTTGCCTAAGATCTAAGAATATCAGATCTTTAACGTAAGAGGCACTTGAAAAACTTTACTCGGTCATTTTTTTGTATGTCTCATGCCCTCTATGTCATGGTCATCCACAAACTCCGGCGTGTAGAGTTGTATGATTATGAATGCTTATTGAATAGACAATAGAACTCTTTTGTGGCAACCCTTTGGAGTTGATTTCCTCTAATACATTAATCATCTTTTCTTTAAAACCATTTTCATGGTCTTCAGCACTCCTTTTCCATCCTTTCTAATGGATTAATCCCATCCGAGCTCTCAGAATGAGGTCATCAACACTTCTTCCCTTCCCAAGTTCACTAAGGTGATTTTGGATAAGTTTTCTCTCGCTTCTGAAGATAAAACTTCTGCAAGCGTCATTTGTCTGAGTTTGTTAGCTTCCCTTTTCTGCTCTTCTTGTTGTTCATCTTGATTGTTATTTTTTATCTTCCTAATTCGGATTGCTTCTCATCCTTCTAGCATTGTTAATCATGCGCTCTCTAATACATCATCGCCTAATTGCTTCAAGCTATGGATGATCCATTATGGTTTCGCAAGGTGTTGCTAAAATGCATCATCAAGCTATTGCCCAAAATGTGATGAAAAGACCAACATGTATGCTTGAGATTGTAGAGCTCTAAATGCTGAGTAATATGAGCAGGTGAAAAACGTAGAAGTCTTCAGCATTGTTTTGTCGACCTAGGACAATGAGGTTTTTTGGAGCTCAAGAAAAAGCATGTATGTAGAATTTAGGAACTCTTTTGCAAGTACTAGTCTGCATTGTTGCAACCCGTACAAATACTATGATTCATTAGGTCAACAAGACTATGTAATATGTTCCTAATGATAAAAAGAACACTCAAAAACACAGTATGCTTTGAAATATGATATGAAAGAAGGGAAATGTGTTTGAACTGTATAAGAGGTGCATTGATTACTGATCAGTAATCAACAAAGAATGTATGTAACTCTCTTGCACATATGACATGATGTGCATATAACAACAGATGTAAAGAGAGAGAGGTTTTGTGTAGAGGTTGAGACATAAGCATAGAGAGAGAATGATAAAATGAGAATACACAAGAAGACTATCATAATATATATTCAACTCTAAAAGAGATACACACATTGTACAAGCATTATAAACACAATAGATTCTTGCTCTTATATAGAGATGGGTTAGGTTTTCTGTCATGTGGAATCAATCCACAAAAGGAACTGAGCCCAAAACATTGCAAAAAGCTTCAAACTTCTCCCTAGGCAGAGCCTTCCTGAAAAGGTTTGCAATGTTCTCCTGCGTGGCCACATATGTCAAGCTGATCTCTCCAATAGAGAACCTCTCCCTGCCATAATGATAATGCACCTCATGTGCAAGCATGGAACATAGGGTTCCTCGCAGCTGCCAATGCACTTTGAATGTCAGTAAAGATGGTGGTGGTAGAAGACTGACCAACATCCAAATTAACCATAATGCATCTGAGCCATACACACTCAATAATCACTGTAAAAGTTTCCCTATACTCAGCCTCACAACTGGAAGTGGCCACAATAGGCTGCTTCTTCCTTAGCCAAGATATGCATTAGCTACCAAGCATGAAACAAAACCCATTAGTGGAAACAGGAGTGTCATGGAAACCAGCCCAGTCAGAGTCAAAAAAAGAATGCAAATCTGGCCGTAGAGACCCCCCTTGAGATAAACAACCCAAGTAGCCACGTACCACTCAACTAGTGAAAGATGCACTTAACCGCCTGTCAATGCTTGACACCTGGGCAATGCATAAACCTCCTCATCTATGAGAGAGCAAACTGAATATTTCACCAAGTAATGCATAAGTAAATCAAATATCCAAGAGCCTGTTGATAGAGAAGAGCATCAAATGCATCTCTCGCATCATGAACACTCAATCGTAAACCTATCTCCATAGGAGAGGCAATAGGTTTTTAGTCTTCAAGGCCAAAATGCTAGAATAATATGTCAATATATTTTGTTTGACACAAAGCCATTCCACCATCAACATGCATAAATTGAATGCCCAAATAATGATGCAAATGCCCCAAATTAGACATCTCAAATGAAGCATGCAAATCAGCCTTAAAATCACCAATATGCTTCTCATGAGGACTAGTGAGCAGTATGTCATGAACCTACATAAGAATGATCAAAAGTACATCATTAGCACACTTAACATATAAGGTGCTTTTAGTTGGAATGTTCTCAAAACCATGTGCAATCAGAAAGGCATGTATCTTTTCATACCAAGAACATGGTGCTTGCTTTAAACCATATAATGCCTTCTTTAACTTGCACACCTGGTTTTCATAACCTTTTTATAGAAAGCCAAGGGGTTGAAAAACATACACTTCTTCATGCAAGTCACCATTCAAAAATGTTGTTTTAATGTGCAACTGATGTACATTCCAACCATGATGAGCTGCAAGTGCATAGATGCTACGAATAGTAGTCATTCAACATGTAGGTGCAAAGGTTTCATCAAAGTCAATGCCTCTTTCCTATGCATAACCCATTGCAACAAGCCTAGCCTTCTATGTGTCAACTATTCCATTAGGTTTGCACTTCAGCTTGCATACCCACTTAATGCCAATGGCCTTCTTGTAAGGAGAGAAGTCACATAAAGATTAGGTGCCATTTTTCATGAGAGCATCATATTCAGATTGATATGTAGCCATCCAATGTTCAAAATTTTGTGCTTCATCAAATGAAACACATTCAGTATCATCACAGAGACTTGAGGAAGCCATAGCATAGAAATTTAATGCAAAAGAGGCACTATGAGAGCTTGAAGTAGGGTATAATAGAGATGCATCTAATTTGTGATCATGCAAATTCTACACTAGCCATTTTGGCATAGTTTTTGCCTCCTCAATATCAGCTCTCATCAGCAAGTACATCATGCAAATCTGCATCAAAAATGGAATGATATGTATCATCACATGAAACCTACAATGGCTGAGAAGTTGCTTCATTAAAACCAGCACTAGACTATCCACATATAAAAAGAGGAAGCAAAGTATCATATATGTCTTTGGAGCTAACAGATGTCTCCTTCGTACATGGAAGTAAAGGCGGAATAACATCTTCCAAAAAAACAACATCATGGCTAGCCAAAATGCAAAAGTATGTGGATGATACAAACAATAGCATTTTCTTTCAGAACTGTGGCCAAGGAAAATACATTTTACTACTTTATCATCCAATTTCTTGCCATGTTGTTCAGGCCTTAATGCATATGCTAGACAACGTAAAACAGGCGGATGAGAAATAGATGGCTTGCATCCATGCCAAGCCTCATATGGAGTGATAGACTACAGTGCTTTAGTGGGACACTTGCTAAGTACATATGTTGCACACATGAGAGCCTCAAGCCAGAAACTATGTGGTAAACCCTGACTCTTGACCAAACACCTCGCCATCTCCATGAGTGACCTATTCTTTCATTCAACAACTCCATTTTGTTGAGGTATATATGGCACTGTAGATTGATGTTTTATCCCACGTTCAACTAGAAATGCATTAAAGTTAGAAGACATATATCCCCCCCCTCGATTAGAATGGAGGGTGCCCATTTTACATGTTCACAAATTTTCAACCAAAACCAAAAACTGTTTGAAGCACATGAATACTTCAGACTTTGATTTCGATGGATATACCCATGCATGCCTCCAAAAATCATCAATCAAAGTCATGAAGTAAAGATGATTTCCAAAAGAGGCTGTCTGCATAGGACCACAGACATCACTGTGAACAAGCTCCAATTTCTAAGTAGCTCAAACTGAACCATCTTTTGGAAAGGAGGAATGTTGCATATTGTGCAAAATACAACTTTCATAGACATGTTTTTTGGGTGCTTTGACTTTGAGTATAGATGACACCATTTCAGATTTCTATAGGCGTAGCAAACTAGCTGATGGCCAAAGCATGCATGCCAAAGCTTTACATCTAAAATAGCCTAGGAATCATGTACTGCACATGCTGAATCATTCATAGATCTTTCATAGTCTATAAGCTTATATAGCCCATGACATAAAATGCCAAAAGCAATAATCATGTTGCCATTTGACAGATCATAAACTATACATCTGACATCAACAAAGTTCACAAGCAAGCCTATCTTGGCTAATGTAGAAACTCATAACAGATATTTTTTGATCCCTTGCACAAATAACGCATTCAACATAGTGAAAGAACTACCATCTGTAGTAGTCAGAATGATCTCACCAGCTCCCATAACAAGATAAGAGGAGTTGTTGGTGCACGTGAGAGTATTCCCTATAGGGTCAGGCTCAAGAGAAGTGAAGAAACTATGCTGCGAGGTAATATGTTTGGTTGACCCACTATCAAAATACCAAACATCTAAGTCTAAAGACATACATTGCTCATGTGAAGATGGGTCAAAACTGCAAATAGTAGTAAATGCCCATTCTTCATTGTGCACAAGATTACTAGACTCTGTTTTCAATGTAGAGGTCTCTACAACAACCAATTCAGCCTCTTTCTTTGTTGCCTCTTTAGCAGCCACTTTTGGATAGCTCTTAATTACATGATCATTTGTTTTACAGTATTTGCAAAACAATTTTTGCTTTTTTTATTTCTTCTCATCTTTATCTTCCTTCTTCGAATGTGTAGCATTTGCAGATTTCTACTTACTAATAGATGAGTTCCATTTACCTTTGCCCTTCTGACTAGCTAGGAAAGCTTGATCTGCAACGCGCATAATGGACCTATTCTGCCCAAACTGATCCTCCTGTAGCAAAACAAAAACTAGCTCTTCAAATGACAAGGCATTTGGATTGCCTTTCATCATCAAACGAAGAGTAGAACGAAAACTCTTATAGGAATCAGGAAGACCATTTAGAATAGTCTACACAAGTGAGCTATCTAGTATAACTTAATTAGTAGAAATCAACTCTTCCTTCAAATCCTTGATCTTTGTCACAAAATTGTCCATAGAATCACCTTCATTCATATGCTCACTCTCCAACTGTTTTCGGAGGTAAGAAACACGAGCCTCATTCCTAGCTTGGTACAATGTGGTAAGTGTATCCCAAGCATCCTTAGCTATTCTGCAAGAGGGAATGTGAGCAGAGACCACATCACCAACAAGAATCTAAAGCATATCAACATCTTCAATGCCATCTGCATCAACTTCAATACTTGTATTTGTAGGTGTAATAGGAAGTTTTTCAACACCCCACACAACGTTCCACAGTCCTTTTGCAACCAATACATGTCGCATCATATAAGCCCACAATGGGTAATTGGTACTGCCCAACTTATCCTCAACAACCAACATATGGAATACATAACTGCTTTCGACCATGGCCACTGATTAAAGAACCTGGATGCGAAAAAATGATTATGTCTGAAAAAGTTGAACAAAACTACCCTCTCAAGTTCCACTAGAGTTGTACTAAACTTAAGTATGCTTATATTGGCAAACCAAAGCATGTATATATCTTTGGCACAAAAACACAAAATAGCTTGCACAAGCGCTATGATAATGCATTTGGAGGTCAAAACGAGCTCAGATCATGATTTCAGCACAACAAACGGAAGTTATTTTGATCTCCTAATCACCCTGAGTATGCTCACCAAATTTCTTGCAATTTTGAGACTGTGATTGGAGGGGTATCGATGACACCCTAGATGAAGTGGTTGCCTACTTTGATACCAATTGTTGGAGTTAGACGTCTGTGGAAGCACATGAACAACACAAGGAAGAAGAAGAATCTTGGAGCACAACACACAATACTAAATGTGTTACCTCTAGAATGTACAAAGATGAGTGACCCATTAGGGTTGTAGGCATATATACAAGCCGAGGGGAAAAACCTCCTGAAGAGGGAAAAAAGCTTCTTGACGGTCCTAGTGTGTTCACACACATCACTAACTAAATATATGAATAAACCTGGTAGGAGCAAGAACAAGGAAAATAATGGTAAATGGAATAAGAGTAGAAGTAAATAAAAAAAGAAGGATATGAAATGCCATTATTTTCACAAGAAAAGACACATGAAGAAAGATTGTTATGCATTAAGGAATGATAAAGGTAAATGACAAAATGTTGATGGGCATGTTAATGGAAAATCTTTCTCATTTGGCTACTTAGATCTGTTATCTTTCTTTGATTTTTCATTTTGTGAGCATATTAAAAATGGAAAGCAAACTAGGAATATGCATAAAATGCACATTGAATATTCGTTTCAACCTTTAGATCTCATTCATATAGATGTATGTGCTCTTATGCCCACAAGGTCATTAGGTGGTTCTCTTTACTTTGTCACTTTCGTACATGATGCTACTAGAAAAGTCTGGGTATATCCTATCAAATTGAAGGATGATGCATTCCCTATTTTTAGAAAATTGCTTACTTCAGTTGATATTGAAAAAGGAACTAATCTTAATACTTTACGTTTAGATAATGGAGGTGAGTATACCTCACATGAATTCAGCCTTTTCTTTAGTCTAGAGGAATTTGTAGAGATTTTACCGCTCCTTATAGCCCAGAGCAAGATGGTGTAGCGAAAACGATGAATAGAACTATTTAGGATAGAGTAGTTTCTATGTTGCATCATTCAAACCTTTCATAAGACTTTTGGGAAGAAGCACTATTGATTGTAGTCATGTGATTAACCTTTCACCTATTACTGCCAAAGGTCTGAAAGTGGCACAAAAGTTATGGATAGGGAAGCCACCATATTATGATCATCTTCAAGTTTTTGGGTCTGAAGCATATGTATTATACCCAAGAATCTTAGACAAAACCTGGACCATAACTCAAACCAATGCATTTTCCTTGGATATGGTTGAGAAGCACAATTTGGATACTGCTAATGGGATCTTGAAAAACAGTGAGTGATGAGAAGTACTCATGTCATCTTTGATGAGTTTAAGATGCATAAGCAACCCATTAAGGAGGTTGAAGTAAGAAGAGTGGTGTTTCAGGATACTAGACCTCTAGTAAGCATGCATAAAATCTTGCACATAGGGATGTTAAAGAGAATGTTTGATCACCTGAGTCTACACATGTTCTTGTTCAGCAACCATTGAGACGCTCTGCACCTATCTCACATCCACTTGATATATATGTTCATGGCTTAGATTTCTTTATGCTAACAAATGTGCCTTCTTGCCACAAAGAGGCGATGTAGATAAAGGAGCTTTTTTCCAAAGGATAGGAAAGCTTTACCATGTAAATGGGTATATAAGCTAAAATTCACATTAGATAGTGTTTCTTCGAAGTATAAAGCATGACTTGTTGTAAAGGGTTTTAAACAACAACTTGGTGTTGATTTCAAGGAAATCTGCTCTCGAGAGTGGTCAAGATGACTACCTACAAATGTTGCTTGGATTCATTGCAATGCATGACTTAGGCTAGTCTAAATGGATGTGAAAACTGCTTTCTTGCATGGAGATCTTACATATGAGGTCTATATAGAACAACTAGAGGGTTATGTAGTTCCTAGCAAGGAAAGTCTAGTTTGTAAGCTCAAGAAAAGCCTAAATGGACTTAAACAGTCCCCTACACAATGGTACCACAAGTTTGATGCTTTTATGAAGTTTCAAGGCTATTTTCAAAGCAATGAGGATCATTGTCTCAACACAAAGAGTTGCTCAGATGGCAGCTTGATATGCTCAATATTTTATGTCAATAATATGTTGATTGTTGAGGAGTCCTCTTATGACTTGTCAATTTGCAAAAAGAAGCTGAGTCAGACATTTGATATAAAGGACTTGGGGGATGCCAAACATATTCTTGGAATTTTCATTACTCGAGATATGAGTAAAAGATGCATATACTTGTCTCAAAGTGAGTGCATATCCAAAGTACTTCACAAGTTCAATATGTAAGGTGGAAAGGCATTGTGTAAACATTTACCCACATATGTGAAATTGAACACAGATGATTGCCCTCAATCAGATGAGGAAAAGGAATTCATGACCAAAATTCCTTATCATTTAGTTGTTGATAGTCTCATGTATGCTATGGTAGCTATGAGATCAAACATTGCATTTGCAGTGGGGATTGTGAGCAGATATATGTCTAATCCTGGCAAGTAGAATTGGGAAGCGCTCAAGATGATTTTGAGATATCTGAGTGGCACTAAGGACAAGTGTCTATGATTAGGGTACATTTTCTCAAAGAAAGGAATCTTTATGGACCTTAAGAAGATCGAGACAATGCTTGATTGGCAACCATAAACCTAAAGCTTCACGAAAAGCTTCAAACTTTTCCCATGGAAGAGCTTTGGTGAATATGTCTACTACATTATCTTGCGTAGGCACATATACCAAATCAATATCTCATGCATGAAGGTGCTATTTCACATAGTGATAATGCACCTCAATACATTTGGTCCATACATGAAACACTAGGTTTTGTGCAACAACCAATGCACTCTGACTATCAGTGAGAGTATGCATAGGAGCATCAATGTCCATGCAAAGATCCATCAATAGGCATCTCAGCCATATACACTCCACTGTAGCTATGAAAACTGCCTTGTACTCAGCCTCACAACTCGATGTCACCGTGTAATACCTCATCAACATGTACATCATGTGTGGGCTGAATTTCATGCTCATTTTCAGCCATATTTTGACACAAATGTTCAGCCATATGTGGCTAGAAATTTCCAGCAGCTTTGATCTTTTTTGGCTAAAACATTTCAGCCATGTTTGGCTAGAAATTCTCTGCATTTTCAGCTCTATTTTGCTGGCATTTTTCAGCTCTTTGAGCCTAAGTTGGCTGATCTACATGCCCATAGTCAAACGCTGTCGTCGAGATTTTCTCTCCTCTCTCACTTGTGAAGGCCTACAAAAAACATATTTGATGAAGGTAGCCGGAATTCCCCGAGAAGTCCAAGATGCATCAAGGATGTCAAAGGAAGCTCACATACAAAGTTTCAAAGAAATCAAGAAAGTCCATGGTAGCCGTCAAAGCTGGTCAAAGCTGGTCAAAGTTGGGAAATTAGGGCAAAAATTTCATTGTCACCAAATTAGATGAAAATCCATATACTTGTAAAGATTGTCAAAGGCAGTCTATAGCCCAAATTTCAGCAGAAAATGGATTTTGTAGCTTATTGATATGCTATGTTCATTTTGTAAAAATGTATTTTTTCTAGTTTGACCCTACAAATTCTTGTATAGAAATTTATGTTAGCCATATGGTTTGGCATGTATAAAGACCATATGTGGCTACATATTTGTATAAAGTTTCAAGGCTATCCGAGCTTCCTAGACACCTTAATGCCACCTTGCAAGCTTCCAAATGTAGTCAAACTTGTACAAGTTAGATTCAGATGGGAGTTTTTTCTGCATATTCCTGAAGGAGATCTTTGGAAACATAGTCCTACAATGTTTCATCTTCATCAAAGACTTTTTGGAGGGTCAAAGAGCACAAAGTCCAGTTTTCAAGGTCACCGCAGTTTTCTAGAATAAGAAAATTGAAGGCTTGAATGTCTGCCACATGTCAAAATATGATTGAACCATGTTGTACGGTCAAGATGAGCTCATATTCAAGGGTGGAGATGCACTAAAGCATAAAGGAAGGAGGATCCACGAATTTTTTCCATAAAAGAAGACCTTTTTTACAATCAAAGATCAATAATGCAGCATTTCTCCAAAAATAGTGGCTTATCTTATCCGAATTGATGTAAGCACTGATCCGACGGTCCAGATCATCCCCAGATCCAATGGTGGAGAATGAGGGCGCCTAAATTTCACTCCTTTACACTAGATTTGATAGAAAGAACAATTCCAAGCCATTGATTTGATTAATCAAATGGTCTTAATCGAAAGTAGTGATCCTAGAGTTGAGAGTTGATTTCTCTAGATCCAAGGGCCCAAATTCATTCAAAAAACTATATAAACCCCCCTCCAAACTCCTAGAGCATCATTGTTAGGCATCCATAGGGCTCATGCTAGCTTACAGTTTCCTTGAGACGATCACCCTCGGTTGAGCGAGTGAGGATCCAAGGTGAGCTAGTATGAGTATAGAACCTAGTTTCAAATTTAAGTTAGAACTCCAATTTAGGATAGGCTCTTGAAACCAACATCTCTATCTTGACTCACCCTCGGTGGAGCGTGTGAGTGAGTTAGAGCTGATTTTAATGAGTCTTAGACTTCTTTAGTTAGACGTTACGAGCCTAGACAGACATAGGGTCACTGGAGTGGAACTCACCTTCTTACGTGTGACATTCGGTTGAACTGTCATGGTTTGAGGGTCGGAACCACCTTTGATCAGTAGACTGCTTAGCATGACGTACCACGACGATCTTTTACATGTAACTTAATTCAAATTCTTTTAATTCATGTCACTTGTCACTTGTCTCTTGTCACCTCTCTCAGTCTCTTAAGTATTTTTACATGTCTTCTATTTCTTCTATATGTGAGAAGGCTCCGCAGTATTGCGTTGAACCAGTGAGGATGTTTCTTTGAGCTTGTGAGTAAAATCCATCATCATAATTCACTTGCATGCATATAATCCATACAAATCCATACATATTTATTAGTTTCTGAAAGTGTATAAGAAGCTCCAATATTGGACCATTCTTCCTTTCAAAACTGATTTATGTGTAAGGATTCCATCTATTCTCATCATGCATACATATCATCCAAAGAAGGCTATACATATGGATTAGAATTAGGAAGTGTTTAAGAAGCTCCTCCAATGGACCATTCTTCCTTCCAAATTTGATTCGTGTGTATGGTTCTCTTTCATTCTTATCATTCATGTCATCAATCTAACTTGCACACCTACATTCCCATTCCCATAATTATTTCAACATCTCTCTCTTCTCCATACTCAACATTAATTTCAACTTCACATCTTTAAACCTTCCAACATTCATTAGCTTCATACACCCTGTGTGTGCCACGACCGGACCCGATCCACCCGGATTGCGATCACCTCCACATTTGAACCCGACGTGAAACGCTTCGTGGCATTTGCTTCTGATCTTGTTGGGAGGTTGTGATCCATATCCTTTGTTTCATATTTTTCATCCTCATCACATCATCATCATCATTCTTGAGTGTTGCACTGGATTTCTCACTGTATCGTGCACATCTTCGTCGCGAAGTAAACACATTTGTGAGAGATCTAGAACATCGTGCATCACTTGCTTATTCACATAAGATGGAGGAAGGATTCAAATCCCTTATTGTTGAGAAACAAGGCCAAAGAATAGTCTCTTCTATGTTGAGAGAGAAGGGAAAATTCAATGGCATCAACATCACAAGCTACTTAGATTTGTTTGAAGAGCAAGCTATGATTTTTGGTCTTCCTGAAGATCTTTTGATATCATTCTTTGAACGAATTGTTGATAGCTCTATCATAAACCGTGTCACTCAATATGATAGTCTTCCTTGGAGTGATTTTAGAAAGGAGATGCTCAAAGAATTCTATCTTGAAGATTATAGCCAACATAATCGAGATGGATTCTTACGATGGGTCAATTCTCCAAAGCCTAGTAGCTCTATTACTCACTTACAAAATGAGTATATTAGACGCTATGAACAACTTCCTGATGAGGATAAGATAACTTTGGAACCTGATCTTGTGATCAATTTTCTTAAGCTTCTTCATCCTGAAACTCGTAGGGAAGTTGAACGGCGATTAGAAGAACCAGATAAGCGCTATGGTCTTACTGACAATTGGCAAAAAGTGCGTAAAGTAGTAGAGGTTGTAGCCCATAGACATCAAAGACAATCCATGCTTTATGAGCAAACTAGTCTTCCTCAAGCTAGCCTTCCACAAATTAAGGAGCAATTTAGAGAACAATCCCATGCTATGCTTTTTGACTCTACTCCTATTCCTCAAATGATGGAGCCTACTCAAGGTTTTAAAGTAGAGCCAAATAAAAGTGTAGTTGAACAATCTCAAGTGGATATTCTCACTAAGCAAATGGAAAGTCTTATTGCTACACAATCCAATTTGGCCAAGACTATAGATGCTTTACAATCTAATTACACCAAAACTTTCCAAAATCAAATGAACCCAATGACTTTTCAAGAGCCTAATCAACATGTTATAGCTACCAATCAAAATCCACAAGTAGCTCCTACTCAAGCGTATCAAGTTCCTCCAATGCATAATCCTCCCATGCATAATCCTTCAATGCAAAATCCTCATCCTCATGTGCAAAATCCTCAAATGTATCAAAACCTGTATCCTCAAGCTTCTCAAATAGCTTTTCAAAATCCTCAAAATCAAAATTTTCAAAATCATCAACCGTATAATATGGAAGCTCCTCTTGCACCTCAAGTACCACATGTTGCTCCCCAAGCTCCTCAAATACATCAATTGCATTTTCAAAATCCTAATTATCCTGTTCAAGCAATACCTTATCAACAAAATCCTCAATTTCAAAATTTCCCACCACAAGTTAATCAAAATCCTCAAAATCAAAATGGCTTTGTGCATGGCCCTCGTAGGTGTCCTTGGTGTGATTCGTTAGAGCACTTTTTGAGAGATTGCGAACTATTGAAGGATGCTAAGGAGCAACGACTAGTAATAGACATAGACAAGAAAATCTGTGACTATCGATCTAGGCTACCTTTGCAAGGAAATTATGGTAAGGGAGGAATGAAAAAACATTATGAAAATATAACCATAATGGACGTAGGAACTAGAGGAGTGAAACTAGAAGCTCTTGATGAACAACAAGTAGAATCAAGTAAACCCACAAAGGAAGGTGATTTTTTCATAGAGGCTTTAGTAAGAGCACGGGATGAGATTAGGAGAATAACGGCTTGGGAGTCACCGATAGAAGATCAATCTCTTATTTCTCACATATCCAATGTAGAAGAAAAACGAAAAAGAGATGAAGCTGAGCCTAGTGAAAGAAGAGTGACTCGAAAACAAACCTCAGAGGGAATAGAAACAATCATAGAGCAAGGAGAAACATCACAATCTAAAGATAAAAAACAAGAATCAGAACCCAATGAACAAAAACAAGAGGAGAAACAAAAAGGGAAGAAGACAAAGCAAAGCAAAACAGAACCAAAGCCTTTAGATAAACCAGAACAATCAAAACAAACTGAAGACCAAACACGAGAACATGAACAAAAACAAGATCCTGAGCAAAAACAAAAGAAACCAAAGAGAAAACCTAAAGCCATCTTGATTTCAGAAATTGAGAGAAAAATAGATCTTATGGAAATTTTAGATGACATTTTGCTTAAGAGTCAAGTGACTATGTCTTTAGAACAAGTTTTCTCTATTGCAAAGCCTGTTTTTAAAGATAACTTTATCGGCCTAATTAAAAGGAAGAGGTTTCCACTTAATCTAGATACTGAGATGCAAGATTCTCTAGATCAAGATCAAGCTATGAATGAAGCCTTAAACTTTGATGAATCTGATGAAGAGGACTTTGATGATGATGAAGTAAATGTTAATAAAAATTTCTTAGGACCTATTCAACCTGACCATGAAAATCATGAAAACAATCCTGAAAGTCACTTTAAAAGAACATTTTGGTCTAGAGGTACATCAGAGATGCATGTTAAAATAGGAAATGATAAGAACACTATCACTGTAAATGCATTAGTAGATTCCGGCTCTGAAATCAATGTGATTTCAAGAGAAGTCTATGATAAGTTTCAATGGCCCATAGATAAAGATTGTGGATGGCGTATGAGAACTGCAGATAATGGTGTAGGTACCCTGTATGGAGCTTGTGCTAGTGTGCCCATATCCATAGGAGGAATCACAGAAGAGTTTCACTTTTTTATTCAAGATAATTGCTCCTATGAAGTTCTCTTAGGTCAACCCTTTATTTGTGAGAGTCGTATGGAAACTAAAGCCATGGATGATGGGTCTACCTATGCTAGATTTAAGTCTAAGGATGGAATGCAATCACTTCAAGTCATGACAGTAGGAGTGAATCATCCTAGGAATCGATTGTCAATTAGAAAGAAACCTATTGTTACTCAGGGTCACGAGCATGCTTGTAGTGATTGTGCACCTCGATTCATGTTTGGAGCTACATATGATCAAAATTTCGGATAGAATCCATTGTTGAGCGGGACAACAGTGGATATTGGTTTGACATCTCGCATCCAACCAACATGTACAATAGTTTGTCACTTTGTTTTCCACATTCTAGATTAGATTTTCTTCATAAGAGTCAATTGTCCAAGTCTTTTATCCAAAAAAGCCAAAAAAATTATAAAAACAACAAAATCATGGAACATGATGAGAACATTGAGCATGTGATTGAGACATCTCATTGTTTCTCTACTCTTGAGGAGTTAGAGTTATGTCTTCAACAAAATTCTAATTCCCATATTATTCTTATTTCTTCCCTTGATGAGTATGCTCTAATCCAAGAGTATGCTCTCAATGTTGACAAGTGCTCAAAATTTAACCAAACACATGATGCCTTAGTTGAAACAAAGTACAAAACTATAGACAAAAAAATCAAACCCATAGCTCAACCATTACCTCAAGGAAGTAATGAAAAAATTATTGATGTGAAAAATGATCCAACTCTTCGGGATAAGAAAAACATAGGACATACATTCACGGATGAGACAATCAAACAGGTGAAAATTGGTAGAGATGATGACTTTCTTTTGCCAGCAGAGAGAGATAAATTTGAGGGAGTCATACGTAGCCATGGAAAAGCCTTTACTATGTATCCTCATGAGATTGGTTGTGTAGATCCTAAGCTAGTTGCACCCATGATAATCTTTACTATTCCACATATTCCATGGAATCTTCGTCCTATACCTGTTCCAAAGGCTCACTTACCTGAGCTAATGAAACTACTTAAGGAGAAGATAAACATGAGAATTTTAGAGCCATCTTTTGCACCTTACTCAAACAGATGGTTCACTGTGCCTAAAAAGAATGGGAAACTACGTTTTATTCAAGATCTCCAACCCGTCAATAAAGTCACCATAAGGAATGTAGGAACAGGACCCATTGTAGATGAGTTTGCTGAATCATTTTCAGGACATTCTATCTATTCAATGGGTGATCTATATTCTGGATATGACCAATTCCAATCAGCAATTGATAGTCGGGACATAACCACAATGAAAACTCCTTTAGGCTTAGTGCGAATGTGTACTTTACCTCAAGGAGCGACTAATTCTGTGGCTCATATGATGAGTGCTATGAATATGGTCTTACATGACTTTATCCCTCATATAACTATGCCATTCATTGATGATATTCCAATTAAAGGGAGTGAGGAACGTGTAAAGGACATTACTTTAGATTCATCGGGATGTCGTAAATTTGTTCTTGACCATATCTCTGATTGTGAAAGAATATTTCAACGATTTGAAGAGGTAGGTCTCACATTTTCCATAGAGAAATCTGTTTTTGGTGTCAACGAGGTACTTATTGTTGGACATTTATGTGGCCATTATGGTCGAAAGCCATACCCACAAAAAGTTGATGCCATTAGCAAGATTTCTGAAACATGTAACAACGTGAGTGAGGTACGTAGATTTCTTGGTGCTTGCATCTTTTATGTTATTTGGATCCCTCACTTTGCTCATGTTGCTGATTGTCTTTATGACTTGTTGAGGAAGAAACGAAAATTTATTTGGACTGACAAACACACTCAAGCTATGCGTAAATTGAAGAAATTATTGCTTGAAGCTCCCATCCTTAAGCGTGTAGACTATTCTGCTAACAAACCTATTATATTGACTGTTGATACTAGTCCTATTGGTATAGGTTGGGTCATAAGTCAAGATGATAGTGAAGGGAATAGATATGCAATTAGGTTTGGTGCCAAAATTCTACATGAAACACAACGAAAATATCCACAGATCAAACGAGAACTATGGGGTATGGTAACAGCTTTGAAAACAGACAAAGAATATTTCATTGGTGCAAATGTCAAAGTTGAGACTGATTGTTTGCCTCTCATTGGAATGATAGCCAATTGTTCATCTCCTGATATAGCCATGCTTAGATGGATCTCATATATTAAGTTCATAAATCCTGAGTTAGTTCATATTTCAGGTAAGTCAAACTCAGTTGCTGATATGTTATCGAGAGCTAGATTTGATGACGATCTTGAAAGTGATCTAATAAAGAATGTGAATTTAGTTGACTATGTTCCACATATATATGAGTATGAGAAATTTCATGAGTCTGAGTACGAAGATGAATGGAGAGACATAGGAAAGTATCTCAGTACACTACAACCATTACCTAGCTGGACTACGAATAGATTCCGTAACATTAGGAAACGAGCTTATAACTTTTTCCTATGTAATGGTTATCTTTGGAGACATGCTAAGGGTAAGGTTAAGAATCCACAACGAGTCCTAGGAAAGAGAGGTCTTCAATTGCAAGTAATGAAGGAAATGCATGAGACATTATGGGCAGGTCATAAAGGATTTTTTGGAACATATGAAAAAATTAGAAGTACCTATTATTGGCCTAGGATGTATGTTGACATTAGTAGCTATGTTTCTACATGTTCTACTTGTCAACTTCATTCATCAGTCAAACATAGAGATCCGTTGCATCCTACTTATCCACCTTGTATTCACTACAAGTGGGTAGTAGTTCTTGTAACTATGCCTAAAGGTATCGACAAAATGCGTTACATTGTACTTGCAAGAGAAGACTTAACTAATCATGTAGAGGGACGTGCACTACGATCTAAGACCACTTACAATGTTTGCAAATTCTTGCTTGAAGATGTCATAAGTCGCTTTGGGTACATAGAGAAAGTAGTTGCCGATCGTGGAGAGTTAAATGCGAGAGAAGCTAAAGAGTTCTTTGAGCGTCACGGTATTCGTTTGTCTCTCACTACTGCATATAATCCAGAGGCCAATGGTAAAATAGAGAGAGGGCATCCACCTATTGTGAAAGCCATATCTAAAGCATGTAACGGTGACATCAAACAATGGCCTAGATTCTTACCTTTTGCACTTTGGGCAGATAGAATGACATGCACACGTACTACTGGGTATATGCCTGCTGAACTTATGTACTGTCAAAAACCATTGTTTTCAATTCAATCTCATATTTTTGCATGGTCAAATTTGCCTTGGTCTGAAAACATGTCTACTGATGACTTTTTGAGTTTGCGCATTAAACAGTTAGAACAAGGTAAAGTAAGACTTGATGATGCTGTTGAAAAATTAAGAGAATCTAGAATGAAGAATAAGCATTATTTTGATAAAACTCATCGACTGCGTCCTAATCCAATTGAAGTAGGAGATTGGGTGCTCATTTATGATAGTACATTTGACTCTCAATATGATGCACGCAAAAAGCTCACTCAACGGTGGTTTGGGCCATACATTGTATCAAAAGTCAACAACAATGGTACGTATGCTCTTTGTGAATTAAATGGTGTTGCACTAAAAACTTTGATTGCAGGTAAAAGGATAAAGCTATTCAAGAAACGTGATAATGACGAGTACATTTTGGATGAGGACATTGAAGAAGATGACAACAATGAGGCCGATTCATAAACAGGAGTATCCATGCTATAAAAAAAAATAAAAATATAAATAAAAAAAGGAAAAAAAAATTAAAAAAAACATATAAAAATATCATTAATTTTTCAAGTTCATGTTGCTTTGTTTTTTTTCAAGTTCATTCTATTTTTTTTTTTCCATGCTTGTTTCATGCATGTTTTTTTTCAGTCTTTGCATTGCATTGCATATCCACATCACTTGAGTCAAAAAGGGCAAATGATGATTTCTCTACTTGTGTAAAATTGTATCTTAAGTAGTAACTTATCTACTAAGGAATTGATTATAATCTAGGATTGTGGAAAGATAGGGCATGTAGATTTGGAGGTTTATTTTGGTGACATGACTTTCATATATAAACATGCATATGTATCCTATATCGAAAGCATAATTGTTGAAATCATAGCTCATGCTATTGCATGTTTCTACATCCTTAGTCCATCTCACAGCACTTGTATCGGAGTTTAAACGACTGTTCTCCGTCATCAAAAATGGTTGTACCTTGTATCGGGGTTTAATTTTTCCTCGTCAAAAAAAAAAAAAAAAAGCTACATGTTACCAAGAAGTTTACACTTTCTTCCACCCCAAAAAAGTGATCGTAACCATAAAGTTGCCGAATCATCATCATCATCGAAAAAAAAAAAAAGAGCAAGCCAAAGGAGGATAAAGAGGCATAGTAGAATAAATCACGGGCTATATAAGCAGATTTATGCATTAGTGGAGTTTAGTTAGATTTCCTTGCATGTTATTAGAGAAAGAGCATATTCATATTTATGTAGGAAAGGAGTTGATCTAAAATAAGCTAAAGATGAAAGATGTCTCTTGAAAATCCTAAATCTTTGTTTATAATCATATTTAAGGTAGATTGCTTTATGAAAAAGGTACAAAATTTTCTTCAAGATGAGAGGAACTGATGCTTAAAACGACTCAATACATCCACTTCCACTTCATATTGATGTTTGTTTTTTTTCTTTCTTGTTGCCAATGTTGCTTGTTCATTTGCATACATGCCTATTTGTTCATGCATATTCATGTTGCCTGTTTCAATTCTTTCTTTCATGCAAATTTTGCTTCATGTCACGTTACCTACTTATTCATGCATATAATCAATTTTCCTTCCATGTTTCTTATGTTGCCTATAAAAGAATTTGATGCCTGGAACATTTTGTTTTTCACAGACGCTAGAGTGGCGCTTCCGGAGGAATCGCAGGTTTAGTGGGGGCGAATGTCGTCGAGATTTTCTCTCCTCTCTCACTTGTGAAGGCCTACAAAAAACATATTTGATGAAGGTAGCCGGAATTCCCCGAGAAGTCCAAGATGCATCAAGGATGTCAAAGGAAGCTCATATACAAAGTTTCAAAGAAATCAAGAAAGTCCATGGTAGCCGTCAAAGCTGGTCAAAGCTGGTCAAAGTTGGGAAATTAGGGCAAAAATTTCATTGTCACCAAATTAGATGAAAATCCATATACTTGTAAAGATTGTCAAAGGCAGTCTATAGCCCAAATTTCAGCAGAAAATGGATTTTGTAGCACATTGATATGCTATGTTCATTTTGTAAAAATGTATTTTTTCTAGTTTGACCCTACAAATTCTTGTATAGAAATTTATGTTAGCCATATGGTTTGGCATGTATAAAGACCATATGTGGCTACATATTTGTATAAAGTTTCAAGGCTATCCGAGCTTCCTAGACACCTTAATGCCACCTTGCAAGCTTCCAAATGTAGTCAAACTTGTACAAGTTAGATTCAGATGGGAGTTTTTTCTGCATATTCCTGAAGGAGATCTTTGGAAACATAGTCCTACAATGTTTCATCTTCATCAAAGACTTTTTGGAGGGTCAAAGAGCACAAAGTCCAGTTTTCAAGGTCACCGCAGTTTTCTAGAATAAGAAAATTGAAGGCTTGAATGTCTGCCATATGTCAAAATATGATTGAACCATGTTGTACGGTCAAGATGAGCTCATATTCAAGGGTGGAGATGCACTAAAGCATAAAGGAAGGAGGATCCACGAATTTTTTCCATAAAAGAAGACCTTTTTTACAATCAAAGATCAATAATGCAGCATTTCTCCAAAAATAGTGGCTTATCTTATCGGAATTGATGTCAGCACTGATCCGACGATCCAGATCATCCCCAGATCCAATGGTGGAGAATGAGGGCGCCTAAATTTCACTCCTTTACACTAGATTTGATAGAAAGAACAATTCCAAGCCATTGATTTGATTAATCAAATGGTTGTAATCGAAAGTAGTGATCCTAGAGTTGAGAGTTGATTTCTCTAGATCCAAGGGCCCAAATTCATTCAAAAAACTATATAAACCCCCCTCCAAACTCCTAGAGCATCATTGTTAGGCATCCATAGGGCTCATGCTAGCTTACGGTTTCCTTGAGACGATCACCCTCGGTTGAGCGAGTGAGGATCCAAGGTGAGCTAGTATGAGTATAGAACCTAGTTTCAAATTTAAGTTAGAACTCCAATTTAGGATAGGCTCTTGAAACCAGCATCTCTATCTTGACTCACCCTCGGTGGAGCGTGTGAGTGAGTTAGAGCTGATTTTAATGAGTCTTAGACTTCTTTAGTTAGACGTTACGAGCCTAGACAGACATAGGGTCACTGGAGTGGAACTCACCTTCTTACGTGTGACATTCGGTTGAACTGTCATGGTTTGAGGGTCGGAACCACCTTTGATCAGTAGACTGCTTAGCATGACGTACCACGACGATCTTTTACATGTAACTTAATTCAAATTCTTTTAATTCATGTCACTTGTCACTTGTCTCTTGTCACCTCTCTCAGTCTCTTAAGTATTTTTACATGTCTTCTATTTCTTCTATGTGTGAGAAGGCTCCGCAGTATTGCGTTGAACCAGTGAGGATGTTTCTTTGAGCTTGTGAGTAAAATCCATCATCATAATTCACTTGCATGCATATAATCCATACAAATCCATACATATTTATTAGTTTCTGAAAGTGTATAAGAAGCTCCAATATTGGACCATTCTTCCTTTCGAAACTGATTTATGTGTAAGGATTCCATCTATTCTCATCATGCATACATATCATCCAAAGAAGGCTATACATATGGATTAGAATTAGGAAGTGTTTAAGAAGCTCCTCCAATGGACCATTCTTCCTTCCAAATTTGATTCGTGTGTATGGTTCTCTTTCATTCTTATCATTCATGTCATCAATCTAACTTGCACACCTACATTCCCATTCCCATAATTATTTCAACATCTCTCTCTTCTCCATACTCAACATTAATTTCACCTTCACATCTTTAAACCTTCCAACATTCATTAGCTTCATACACCCTGTGTGTGCCACGACCGGACCCGATCCACCCGGATTGCGATCACCTCCACAACGCACCATTTTGGAACAAAGGCATGAGTGTATCGAACACATATTGTGAGCTAATTGTTTTCTATTTTCTGCGTTCAAGTAGAGGGAAAACATAATTCTCAACAAATACCATATCTTGACTCATAGTAATTGTGGTCCTCAATGGATGGTACAAATGATATCCCTTACTTTCAGCACTACAACCAACAAATATACATTTCTTCTCCTTGTAATCAAGTTTATGACGTTGTTGTGATGGCACAAGAGCATATGCAAAACAACCGGAACATACACATATGACTAACCATAGGCTTATGACCATTCAAAGCCTCATAAGGAGTGATGACTTTTCAATGCTTTTCTAAGGTAGCGATTCACCACATAGTTTGCACACATGACCGCTTCCATCCAAAACTTATCACGATTATGCTTTCCTTTAACCATACATCTTGCGATTTCAAGAAGTGTTCTATTTTTATGCTTGGAAACATCATTTTGTTTAGGTGTATATGGCACCACACATTGGTATGAAATACCTCTTTCACGAAGAAAAGCATTAAACTCATGTGACATGTATTCACCACCACGATCCGTGCATAGAGTCAAAAGCTTTTGTGAAGAAAAATTTTCTGTCTTAGATAAAAATGCTTTGAAGCAAGAAAATACCTCATTCTTTGATTTCATAGGATACACCCATGTATGGCGAGTAGCATCATCAATGAAGGTAACCAAATATACATGCTTCCCAAAAGATGGAGTCTTGACGGGACCATATACATCACTATGAACAATCTGCAATTTTCTTGTAGTATGTGTATGACTATCTTTTGCAAAAGAAGCATGATGCATTTTTCCAAGAATGCAACTTTCACATGCATGCTTTTCAATGGACTCAAGTGTAGGCAAACCAATAACCATGTCCTTCTTTTGCAAGTAAAGCAAAATATTGAAGTTTAAGTGACCAAAATGAGCATGCAAAGCTCCATTTCAACCATGGAAGAAGTATGAGCAACCAAGGCATTGGAGGTAGCCCTCTTGTATGTATCCATGCGATACAAACCATTACATAATGTACCAGACATAACGATAATATCACCATTTCTGAAATCATGAACCATACACCTATCATCAACAAAGTGTACATGAACTTCAACTTTGGCAATCAGCGAGACTGAAATTAAGTTCTTTTTTATACCAAGTACATACAATGAATTTTTCAAGAGAATCACACCTTCGTTTGTATCCATAAGCTCAATTTCTCCCACTCTAATGACAGGATAAGAGGCATTGTATGCACCCACCACATGTCCTCCTTTGGTGCATCTTTCAAAGATACAAAAAATCTTTTGCATGATGTTATGCACTTTGAAGAACCACTATCAAAGAACGAATCTGAATCAGCCTCACTCACAACCATACATTTAATATGCAAAGATGCATAATAATGACATGTAACAACACATGCCCAAAACTCTTGAGCCATGTTAGCTTCATCATTCTTTGCATTTGCTGAATTTTCAGCAATAGACATGCCAGATTCCCTCTTCTTTTTATTTCTTTAGCAAGCTTTCTACACTCATCAATAGTATGACTAGCCTTTCGACAATATTTGCATCTCTTTTTCTTTTTCAAATCGGCATCATTAGAAGAATGAGTGGAAGAGGAAGGTTGAGGCTTTGGTTTTGATGAACCCAAAGTTGAACCATACTTGCTTTTCCCCTTTTCTGAGATAGCAAGTGCGTCCGTTCCATCAATCAAACCACTCCTATTCACTCTAGATTGCTCTTCTTACAAAAGAAGAAACACAACCTCATCAAATGCATACATATTAGGATTCCCTTTTGCAACCAAACAGAGTGCAGTGGCAAAGCTTTGAAAAGATTTTGGTAATCCTTTCAATAATGTAGAAATGAGTGATGCATCCGGAATAATCTCATCTATGTTTTCCAATTGCTCTTTCAAGTCCTTGATGTGTGTCACATACACATCCACTAACTCATTCTCACCCATACATACATCCTCAAGTTTCTTCCTCAAGTATGCAACAGGTGCTTCATATGCATGACATACAAAGATGCAAGAGTTTCCCATGCTTGTCTTGATGTAGAACATGACCGAATGTGTGGAACTATATGATGCTTCATAAAAAGCACAATCAATGCATGAGCTTGAGCATCTTTTCCATCCCATCTAAGCTATGCCTATGTAGGTGGAGAAGGAGAAACCACTATACTTGAAGAAGAAGCTCCATCTGTGATAGTAGACTGTGAAGTAGAAGAACCTATGGATCTTCGATCTACATGTGCCACTATGTTCCAAAGTTGTTTTCCAACAAGAACATGTTTCATCATGTAAGACCACATTATATAGTTGGTACCATCAAGCTTATCTTTAGCTTGAAGCATGCCAAACAAGTCATTGCTACCCACCATTTCAATAAGGAATAAGAATATGATAAAATCTTTACTTCGACAAAAGTTGAAATGAATGTTGAAACTTCAACTCACAAACCATCACTCTGATGACGATTCTTGGCTATTGAAATTCACTCTTCTATGCTCCGAAGTCGACTTGCATTGTCAAAATTGCATGTGTGTCACAACGTGAAAAACTGAAACTTGAGAAGGAGTTGAACCTGCTTTGATACCAATCTTGGGTGTGTGTAGAAGTGTGCGATTCACACGAGAAACACACACAAGGAGCATAAATGAAGCAAGACACACGGAGAGGATGGATGGCTGGAATAGCTCTCTCTATTGATGAAGAATTAAACTGAAGTAAGAGCTAAATAATATCCCTAAGTACAAAGTACCACCACATATGAGTGAATCATGTATGTGGTAACATGGGGAAAAAGTCTCTACTCAACACTAGAGTAAAAAGTGCCCATGTATAGGGAAAAGGTTCACATCAAAGCTCTCAAGGGACACATAAGTATAAGAGTGTTGGATACTTGGCCTCACCATCTAGAGGAAACCCATAAAGTCATTATCTTGATATTCTTGAAAAATCTAGAGGAGCACAAATGTCATGTAAAGATAGTTCTAGAGAAACTAAGAGAAAAATGTTCATCTGTGAAATCGGAGGAGTGCTCTTTCCACCAAGTAGAAGTAAAATTTTCAAGGTACATTCTCTGAGAGAAAAAAAATCTATATGGACCCTATGAAGATCTAGACAATCTTTGATTGGAAACCACCTTCATGTGTTCATGATGTACAATGCTTTTTGGGGTTCTCCTAATTTTATTTGATATTTATCAAAGATTAGTCCAAGATAGTGAAACCTCTTACCAAGCCTAGAGGAAATCCAAAATTTTGATGGACTGAAGAAGCAAAAAACACCTTTCAAACCCTAAAAATTAACATTTACCATTGCTCCAACTCTAGTTCAGCTTGATTCTATGAGGACTTTTTTCCTCAACATAGATGCATCAAACTTTGCCTCAGGGGCCATTCTGTCCGAACAAGGGAATGATTATCTTTTTCAATGGTGAAATCACTCAATTTACACATGTTATCTCATTGTACTCCTCTATTCATAGCATTTCCGTATGCACCCATGATTTTTTCTTAATTTAAAATTCAAGATCATGATCTATAGATGTAGAAATGAATAATAGATTACATTTTAGTGTGGGCACATATAGTGCATTAGACAAATTTCTTTATGCATCTAAGAAGGCAAGAAAAGCTATCATTCTAATCTATTTCACTCAGATATTTTGATTCATTTCCACGATTACATTGATGTTTTCCTGTAAGGCACTAAGGAAATATACCAAAACTTTTTTCTATTCATATGGCAAAACACTCGAAGATGTAATATCCATGGTTCATCAACATGAGATTGGGAAGATGAACATACCTCTTCTATAGTTAATCAAAGCTCAATATTTGTGTTGTTTAGATGCTCTATTCTTCCAAGAACATTTGAGATTCGCATTATTTTCATCAAGTTTCTTGTTTCTACAATCTTTAGTACGATGATGTTTCTATATTGCAATAGTCAAAGGTAGTAGTGAACTTCTTCTCTGGATTGTATGTAAGCAATTAGAAGATCACCTTCCCTATGCTTCTTTCAAGAATGGAACGTTACTTGTGCCTTTACTGTTCTTCTACACCATCTCTTCTTATAGTAGCATTCCATACATCTCTCAAAACGTAAGAACAGAAGGTCTTGCATCGACCTCTAGGCGTGTCACCCATCCGTCATACTTTGTAGGAAGAGCATACACCCATTTTTGAAATAATTCTTTGGGTTTTATAACCACACCAATAGTATCCAAATGATCTTACAAATGCTTTATGTGTTCGATGAAATCTTTAGTCTTCTCAGAGTATAAATGCTTCTCATTCACCAATGGATTCTCCATATTTGAATCGTATTGTGGTTTTTGGTCTTATATTGGAGAGCGAATATGCCCCAAGCTTCATGTGCCTTAGCCGTGTGTTATACTATTGAAGGCTTATCAAAAGGATAAGTCAAAGCAAGTGAAGGGATAAACTTTTCCACAAGCTATTGAGCTTGATTAAATATCTAGCACTCAAGGCCATTCTATCTCTCTAAATCCACTTTGTATACAAAGTGGATTTTGTGTAAGTAAAGGAGTCCTTGAGCTTACAAGCTTGTACGGTAGTCATTAATGATATTTTTGGTTACTAGAAACCTTAGTTTTTAGAATTTAAAATATTTGGGATCTAAGACAGACCACTTGCCCATGTATAAATAACCATGGGCTCTCTTTTTAGAGGAGTTCATTCATTTTTGCAATCAATATGTTTAGAACTTCATACTCTCTTTGTGAAGTGATTATGAAGCTTGATTCCTCTCATTTTTGTGCACATAGGTATTGGAAAGAGTGTTCTAAGGGGTGGATAGACTAGGAGGGAGTATCCCTTCATGAGAAACTGTATTGTCAAAAAAAAAAAACAATAGGGAAAATAAAATCTATAGTTCCCCTCCCAAACGTAAAAGATGTTTGAGCCATTGTGAAGACATCATAGATGAGTGCTCTGATTTGGATTAGTGTCAAAACATTCCTTACGATGGCATCTGGCAAGCCTTGTCTCGCGATGTTATTGGATGTTCCACAAATCTCTTGAATACCATAAAAAGGAGAACTTTCTAGGAAATTTGGTTGCAAAGATGTGCAAGTAACTTCGATAACACTTCGAAAGATTACTTCCTTGGAAGAATCCCTAATCTGCTTAGGTAGAATTAGAATCGGAAACTACAAGAGATCTCTACCTTTGGAACATCATAAAGTGTCTATCATAAAAAGATATTAAGCTAAAAAGCAAGTGGGAATAACCTCAACAGTAGCGTAACACCTATCCAGCCTAGCAGCCCTATCGTTGTTTCCCACTTGCTTGTTAGACCAGGAAAACCTAGAGTTACTAGAAATGTCAGACAGATCATGGAGATTGCTCAAGTTGCCTAAGACATTTTTTCAGCTCCACAAATACAGTTACCTTTTCTTTCCCATCTATCACAAAGATTAGTGACCATGTTGAAATCCCCAATCAAGATGATAGGCCCAACAATATTACACAATTCATCCCAACAAGCTTTTCTTTCATTACAAAGCTTAGAAGCATAAATAGAAACAACAGAACAAATATATGGAGCACCAAACTTAGCAGCACACCATTGATGGGAGTTTCTGTAAAGGAAATCTTGACAAGAACTGGTAATAGCATTAGAGATCCCGATCACAGCACCACCTTTACCACTAGAGTGGTTGGTGTGGTACCAAGAGAAATTAGAGGCAACAATGTTGAGGTGCCTTTGGAGGGAGTCACCCCCTTTCTTGACTTCCTGCAAACAAAGAATATCAGGCATCTTGGGCAGCAATTTAAGCCAGCAACTTAACATTTTGGGCCTAACCACATCAGTAAGCCCTTTAACATTTATAGATAGGATGTTCAAATCAAACATGAGCAAAAACAAGCAGTTATTTATGATTATTCTTAGTCGGCTTCGGAGTAGATATGGACAATCTGATGGTGTCCTTCCTTTTGGGTTTAGATATTTTTTGTCTGGCAAGCGGGTCTAGAGTTAACCACAGCAAAACAGGTTTTAAAGCTGCTAACAATGTGATCCCTGACCCTATTACTAAACTTGGCTGTAGTTTGATAAAGGAGGGGGAGGTCTTCAGACTTCTTGGGATACCCATGGGATTTAATGTGTCCTTTGCTCAGAGATGGGAGTGGGTGTATGACAAATTTAAAAGGGGCATGGCTCTATGGTATGATTCTTATAGCTCCCTACCCCATAGAACCTTTATTCTCAATCACTACTTGCTGCCTAAACTTGTCTATTTTCTTTCTTGCTGGTCTCCTTCCAAGAATGAGCTGGGTCAGGCTATTTCATTGGGTAAAGATTTTTATGGGGTGGTTCATCTAACAGGAAAAAGATTGCTAAAGTCTCATGGGATATTTGTTGCCTTCCTAAAGAGAAAGGGGGTTTGGGTATAAGGTGCCCTTTAAAGATGGCTGAAAATTTGGCTGCTAAATGGATCTTAAGAAGCATAGGGTGCAATGAGATATGGTCTTCCTTAATCCACAGAACTTTACATAAATTTTCTGTTTTGAACTACAGATCTTGGCATGACTTGAACCTGTGGGATATTGTTTCTTGTCCCCACCCTATCTCCCCTATTGGGAACCCTCTGGTGTGCAGGTTTTGGAATGCTTGGTTCAAGGCTAAAGCCTTATTCATTCCTCCTGACAATTGGAGCTCTTTGACTGATTTTTACTAGCAGGAATCCCCCTGGCTAGGATGGCTGGCTCAGTGGAATAATGGAAACATCTCTATTAAAGAGCATAAGTGTCACAGGCTGTCCTTCAAATCCTGGAACGACATTATGCTGAATGGGAGGGTGCTGGATGACCAAGTCCTTGTCAATAGGACTAGCACTTCTCTTGCTTGTATGCAGGTGTTGCTATCTTACAAGAGAATGCTGGAAACTCAACTGAACCAGTGCCACTGGAAGGAGCTCAAGCTTTTCGATGTGGCAACCCTCATATATAAGAACTTCAAAAAAAGCAATGCTTCAATAAAAGGCATCACTCATGAGCTGAACAGAAAGTGGAGTCTTTGCTGGACCCCCGCTCAATGGGTGTATAGATTCAAATCTCTGTGGGCTTACCCTGATAGCAGCTGTGGGTTGGCCCTAGAGTCAGGAAAATATTTATTGATGGTGGCAAATGTGCATTCTATGGCAGAGTGGAGGATGTTTACCACCTCTTTTTGAATGTGCTCATGCTAAGCCTTTCTGGGAACCTGTGGAAAACTTCCTTCAGAGAAATAATACTCCTAAGTTACAGAAGTTGGATGCTCTGATTGGCTGCTGCAAGAATATGGATCTCCTGCTGTGGAACACATGGAGAGGTCACATCCCGTGGGCCACTTGGTTGAGTAGGAATAACCAGGTCTTTGGTCAAAGTGAGAAAGAACTTCCTTATTCCCCTTCACTTTACTCTTAGAAAGGTTGCTATTAGGTTTGTCAATTGTATTACCAAGCCCAGTCTCTCCCCTCAGGAATTACAATGTATCATTATTGAACACAAGTACACTAGATGGAAGTTTATGTTGGCCCAGATGTATTCTCACCTCAGACTTGCCATGTTGGCCTCTCTGTGATGCTCCTGGGTGTGAGGTGCTCATGCCCCCTGCACAGATGTAACTTGCCTTGTTAATTTATATTTTCCTGTTCTTTTCAAAAAAAAAAATAGTTTCCTTCTTGCAGTTCTGGCCCCCCTCCCTCCAACCCCAGTAGCTCACAGTGTCCACGTAAGATTTCAAAGTAGAGTTTTGAATTGTGTTCCACACCAAGTGTGAATAAGGCCTAGTTCAGAGCAGGCGGCGGCAAAAGGCAAAGGACATATTAAGCCAATAAAATATTTACATCTGTCACCATGTGTTCACAGAAGGCAGAGGCACGTACGTTTTTTTTTTTCACGTCATGGAACAAAAGCAATATAAGTGTTCCGACCTCCCCCCCTCGCCCTTTCAATGTACCGCGCTCCATGTCACTCAAAAAACAATTATTTTAGTATTTTCTATCATTGAAGTGTTCAATTTTCCATAATATTTACTGTTCACACAAGACGGTGGCACCATTTTTTGTACTTATAGTTCCACCCTCTTCTTTGAACATCTAAAAGGCGGCAGCATCATTTGGAATATGGTCAAAACAGGTCGAAATGCCGCCGGATCTGTGTGAATCCAGCCTAAGGAAGGGGCGGATAATGCAGATTCATCACAATCTTCATGTTCAGATAGTATATTTTGTTCAGATAGTTAGTTTTTTAATGAGTTTTTATTCCATGTGAAAGGTGGAAGTTCTGCAGGGGCGGCAGACAGGGGTCCAAATGCCGTGATGTGGATCTCCAACATTGAAGTGCCGCCGATCCTATATGAATGCCTCTCTACACATGTCAGAAGCGACAAGAAATTATTTCTGCATGCCTCTCTACACATGTCAGAAGCGACAAGAAATTATTTTTGTAGATCTCCGCCTTATGTGAAACACGCCTTACGAAAGGAAGATAGGCCTCCAGATACTGGGAAGGCATTCGGTCTTTCTGTCAAAGCCAGGGTCTCAAAGTTCCAAGCTGCAGAGATATTCTGATTGGGGAATCAGGAGGCATGGACATCCTACTCTGGCAATTTATCAAGAACCATACTTTGTGGGCTATTTGGAAGAATAGAAACAGTGCTATCTTTAATAAAAGGGGAAAAGATCACTACTTCTCCTTTCTGCTGGGGTTGAGAAAAATCCTCAATCTTTGTCTTACCTATTATCAAGGAACCCATTCGGATATAATGAGCCCCTTTGTAATCTTAAGGAAATACCACTATAATGTGTGGAAGATTAAAATGAGTTATATGTACTCAAAGCCCAGATTGGACATGATCACTTTCCTTGGTGATTTTGTAAACTCTATCCTGTTATGACTCCCCCTTTGTATTTTGGGGCTCTGTTGTCCTCTGTCTGTCTTGGCCTCCATTGAGTGCCTGTTGTATTTCTTACTTTGACTAGCATCAATTTTATTTTTCCTGTCTTTTCAAAAAAAAAAAAAGAAAGAAAGGAAGATAGGCCGAAGACTCGGCCGCGGAGAAAAAGCGCACCACGAATTGGAATTTGGGATCCTTTGCAAGCACGGAAATATAGCCAGAGACATCTTCAGCTCCACACGTCCTTGAGGGAAAGAATCTTCAGCCCCACATATCTTCGCAGGTCTGTTCACCTTCTCGAGTCTTTGAAAATTCAGTTCATTAGTTCCATCGATTCCTCTGCCTCAAAATTACATTTAGTCCGTTACTCCGTTGATAGCGTTGCGCGCTACTTTCTCTTCTCCGCGCACATTACAAGCTTGCAGGTTAATGACACTAAAACTAGATTTGCGCAGTTTAATCCCATCTCTAGACTTGCGCAGGGTCAGACTTGACAATGTGGCATTTTCATCCCCGTTTACTCCCATCTCTCTTATGCATACGTAATGCGTTAACTAATATCTCACTTTAACGTTGGGATCAATCAAATAACACTTATGCATACGTAATGCGTTAACTCAAGAACTTAGTGAAGTTCAATACATAAGGGTAAGCACTTAGACTTGCTACATGTACCGACAAAAACATCCACACAATAGACATACTGACATACATACTTATCGCTATTAAGTAATTGCACCTTGCACTTATTGTATACTCATACCCACATAGATATATGCGCGCACACACACACACACACAAACATCAATACATACCTACATGCATCGGTAGAGATCTACACTTATGATTTAAACCCTACTCTATGATAATTTATCCCATGAAAGTGTTGGAACCACTTCTGAACATTTACTCTATTGTCCTTAAGAATTGAATCGTTTATTAGAGGATCCATAAAGAAATAGGCTCAATTGCTTGACTATATAAACAATGGTTCCATAACTTATGATAAACCCATGGGAATACTTTCCCTACTTTCTTGTGCTCGCATTGTTGAAAGATTCCATTGCTTTTGACATCACTCTCAGAACTAATGAGATATTTGTTGTGTGAAATAAAGGTAAAATCTGTGAGCCAGCAATTAAGTATGACTTTGCGATAAAGATCAAAACAGGTTCATTGTCCAATAGAAATAAAAAACCTTTGATATTCTTTGATTGTATTACAATTCTGATATGTCTTGTTGATCACAAGGCAGGAAGAGAGGCAAACATAATATACAGCTAAGGTGCATAAGTAGAAATAAATGAGAAGACATTCAATTGACATGGAGATGAGCTTATAAAATCCCCTATATGTACACAATTGTGTTTGTGGTTTCTAAAATAACAGGAAAGTGCAATGGATAGTACCAGGGAGTTCACATAGTAAGATGTATTCATCTCACAAGTGATGAGTGCAAATGTGTGACTTTGTTTCCCTCTCTTTTCCATAGCATATCTATACAAATACCTTAATGCCACCTAAGCTTAGAAGCAATTGATTTAACATGCGTTTTCTCCCTTTTCTCGCCCTTCTGTTCTCCTAAGCTTCTGAAAGATGTCTGATTCCTACATTGGATGGACAATTTCAAGCTCCCTTTCTTCACTTAGCAGTTTACTGAATGTTTGTATTTATTCTCTCATTCTTGTAGCACTAATGTTGGAATGAAGAGAGATCCGAAATGCAGTATGAGATCTCTCTCTCTCTCTCTCTCTCTCTCTCTCTCTCTCTCTCTCTCTCTCTCTCTCTCTCTCTCTCTCTCTCTCTCTGATATGTGTATTCACAACCAAGATATGTGCATCTATACTTGCTTTACCTGAAGAGCACATTGCAGAGTATGAAATGAAATCATATCGTCTCAGAATAAGATGAAGGCAGATTGAAAACGGAAGCCCGCATCATGAAGCAAAGATGATACTGCCCATAGCATTTATCATAAAAAAGAACAGAGCAGATTTCTCCCCTATACATTCATACATACATACCTCTAGTTTAAAATGTGATTGGTATAAACTGCGACCTTATGCACTGATGGGGGAAAGTTTTTGACCTCACGAAACATCCACACAACATACATACTTGTCGCTATTAAGTAATTGTTCCTCATACTAGCTGTACATTCACACCCACATAGATATATGCACACACACACACACACGCACACACATACAAACATAAATACATAGATACATGCATACAAACTTATCGGTCGAGATGTACACACTCATGATAGAAGCCCTACTCTACGACAATTTCTCCTGTGACATTGTTAAAAATTTCACTCCCATCCCAGTTTACTCCTACATTTCATTACATGGCAACTTTAACAGGTTTATCGTGAACCCTTTGCTGCCACTGCCAGAACAGCTGTATTGTACTTAAACGATGTCTTTTCCTGTCGATCGAAATTTTCATTTTCCAAACTACTATGTAAGACTGAAGATCTTTTCCTATACGCCAACTAAGGTGAAACTGCTCGCAACAGATTGTCAGATTTTTATTTTTTACTTTCCAAAGGACAATTAGAATCTGAATGAGTTGTATGATAGATGAAGCTGTCGCAGGAACACGAAGTCCAAGGGTTATTCGCTAATATGAGCAAACGCTTTGAACTATGGGGAGTGATCAATACATCCAGAAATGAGACGTGTATGATCTAAACATTATATACTGCTCCAGAAATTGATATTTCAGCTAAAAAAGGTTTGGATTGTTGTACATGATAGAGGACAATTTGTGCTCCTGACCCCTGCTTGGGGGAAATTATGAAACAACAGTTAGTGTGTTTGATGAAATGAGCTTTACATTGGTCTCGAGCATAGGAGAGTAAGCAGTCTCAGAGAACGTTGACAGTTGAGAGGATGACATCAATTCCACTCCAGTGACATCAAGTTTTAACCTTCTTCTTTGCAGCCTCTTTCCTATGTATATAAGCCAATTCCACTCCAGTGACATCAAGTTTTAACCTTCTTCTTTGCAGCCTCTTTCATATCTTCATTCGCTGAACCTTTTACTACCAAATCCACTCTGAAAGATAGAAATAAAATGAATACCAGTTAAAACACATATAAAAGTATGAATAAGGCGGAAACAAAATCTACGCCATTGACGTGCTTTGTATCTCCTCCTAATTCTCTTGTACAATTCCCTTGTGCATTGATTCCTTTTAATCAATGTCAAGCTCTATGTGTGAGAAGAAACCATGCGATAGTAACCTAAGCGTTGTCAATGTACAGTATACACCTCCTTTACACAAACTCAATGATCGGGTTGATGGAGACAATATCTTCTTCCATCAGTAAATTACATGTGGAATTAGACTCTTTCTTCATCACATTGAACTTCCTTGTATTAATTGTACAATGGATTCAATTCATCATGGTTTTATCTACCACAAGGAGAGCTCCTCATAAGTTTTATGTGTATTTTAGGGCATAATATCTATTCCTAAGTGAAAGCGGACCGGAGATCAATGCAATCCACTCTTATTTTCAGAATATGTGCAAATAATTAAAGTCGCAAAGATGGATACCTTTCTTTTCGTTTTTGCAGGAAACGAGCTAGAGAGGCCTTTCTCGCGAACGGGAGTTCTGCACGAACAAGGCCATAATTTTAAGTAATCGCCCTTGAAACAGAAATGGGACACACAGAGTATACCAAAATGCACAGAGTAAAGTGCAGTCATGTATTCAAACACTATACGTGCAAACTGTATTTGTATGGTAAAATGAATATTTACGCCTATTGTTTACATCTGTGCCACATATAGATGCACATTATTGAGTTCACATAAGAACATAACAGTTACGTATATTTTGACATGCATATGCGAGTGGACATTCGAGTGCATCAGATATTGATGATATATTGCCGAATGCCAACATGGGAGCAGAAAGTTGCAGTTTGGTTCGCATGCTTAAGAATTACAGTGGCCTTCTATTACTTATGCATATATTTGATATCTTTGATAAGCTTATAAACGAACATACATCCATAAATACATGCCAGCATACCTAAACTGATAAATATGTATAAACAAGCTTACGTCAATGGGCACTCAAGTATTCAGGTGCAAGTTATGGGTTGACCTGAATTTTAATCTTGGAATTGCGCTGATGAATGCGACCTGAGCAATCTGCAGACTGGCTATCCTAAATATATACTTAGACTAGAAACAGATACATCGATAAATGCATGTGCACACGAATATAATGCATATACATATGCCAATATACATGAATATGTACATATATACAACCATGGAGATGGAAATGCACATTCAAAGATGAAATTGCATTTGCTTTCTGATTCCTGGGAGTTGCGGACTCATCAGATATTCGTGAGAGCAGATCAAGTACCAGCTTGGGTTCTTTTGCTCAATAATTGCGGTGACCTTCTATCTGATTGCTGAACATGGAAGTGCGATGATGAATGCGCTACGGAGGATCTACAGACCGGCTGTCCTGAGAATTTAGAGGTATCCGTGGGAGAAGCGCATCTCCTGTCAGTGAAAGTCTCACGAAGACTACTGTTAAAGTTTAAAATATCCTCAGCAATGAGGGTTGAATTTTCCTCCGAGGTTTGTCTCCAATGATTACTACAACTTGCGGCAATCACCATTAGTGCGTGTGCCTGCTCAAGAGTCAAAGTGAAATTGATTAGGAGTAAACTTTCCGTATACTTACAAAGGAGGATGATCGACGATCGCCGAAAATTTGTGTGAAAACGAACATTCTCTCTCTCTCTCTCTCTCTCTCTCTCTCTCTCTCTCTCTCTCTCTCTCTCTCTCTCTCTCTCTCTCTCTCTCTCTCTCTCTGTCTCTCTCTCTCTCTCTCTCTCTCTCTCTCTCTCTCTCTCTCTCTCTCTCTCTCGTGTGGTTAGACGGCATTGCCATCTAGAAATTACAGGAGACGACACCCACCTTGTCTGCAGAGACATCATCGTACACATGGACAGTTCCTTCGTAGAAAATTGTGAGCTGCGAAGCGATTGGATGCTGTGCAGTTACGCATACGGCATCAGAACACGAGCGTCCAAGTTCTCCCAGGAGATCAAGTGTTACGCACGCCATATTCTCCACGGAACTTGGATCGTGAAGACCAACGTGGCTCCAATCTGCTGTTGGTACTCAGAGGCGAGAACCAATCAATTTCTCACAGAGGAAAGCTAAGATTCGAAGAGAAACTCGTACCGATTGCAATAGAAAGTGGACCAATATGTAATAGCACACAATTCCCCATGTGCAAGAACTGGTCAGCTCATGTGCGCCATATTACTGCTCAATTCCATCACATGTTCACGATTGACTCGGTTGATGTAAGTGGTGCACCTAAACAACATGTGAAACGTGTGGCATTATTTATACAACCATATTCGCTGTAGCATTCTCTAATATTGCTGAATGCATGATAACCTTGTACAACTGTACGTGGATTATTTAAAGCCTGTATGCATTACATGAATACTGTCCAAGAATTTTATGTGTTATAGATCTTATGTTGCAATCGTAAACGAAGCATTTCATCAGGTGCCAAGGAGTTTCAAGAATTTGGTAGGACCACACTCAAACTCAATACGAGCGCATGTGAGATAAGTCTCATAGTTGACGTTATTGTTTCTAAGAGTCTGCTATGCTCTCTGTTGTATTGGATGCATGCAAACTCTTATACATAACTGGCATATTCTAAGAAAGGTTTGTGGAGTGAACGTTTTGTGCATATATTCAAAGGGGATTATGCATATTCTAAGAACGTTTTGTGCTCAAACTAATAATGCATTGATATGCATATTTAAAAGGGGATTATGCATTCTTAGTGCAATTGAAATAATACAGGAAGGATCAGCAAGTTGGTGGACAAAATTTAACTAAAACCTAAGGGACTTTCCTCCTTTTTGATTGTGTGGAAACGTTTACGAATGATATTTTTATTTAGCTTTGGGTTATGAAACCATATTCTACACAACTTTCTCTCACCTCCTTGAAAATGAAGGTGATTGGTTGGATTTTCTCAGTCTTTTCACGATGTGTTTACAAGAAAATATTCGCTTGCTATATGAAGCCGAGAAGTCAAATCTAGGCAAGAAATCCAGTTGATTTTTTACCATGAAAATATCTCCTCTTTCTCCATGGAGGAACTTTAAATAATATAACGTGTTACAAATTGGGCCTATGTGGAAAGTTAAATGGACATAAAAAATATTTGTTGATATATTTAGGCAGTGATGTGTGTGAACACATTAGGACTGCTCGGACACTTTTTTCCCTTGCCTATAACCCTAACGGGTCACTTATCTTTATACATTCTCTTGGTAATAGATTCAGTGTTGTGTGTTGTGCTCCAAGCTTCTTCTTCTTCCTTGTGTTGTTCATGTGCTTCCGCAAACCTCAAACTCCAACACTTTTGTATATGCTACTTTTGAATAAAACATATAATGCCCTGGAAAACTGCACACAATTTTGAGATAACTATCGTGAAACTTGAGAGAACTTGGAAAAGCTTGTAGGAGGTAGAAAAGTGAGTTCCCAAGTGATGAAGTTTTCGACTAGCCAGCCAACACAGGACCAACTCTTGAGCTTTTGGAACTAAAATAGACCTTATAGGCATGTGATTACTGCAATAAAATCCACTATGTACTTTCGAGCATCAAGGATAAAGATTTGGTACAAGACGGATAAGTTTCCACTTTTATTAGCTCAAAAAACTTGCTATCTTTGGTTCAAACAATCAACTTCAAGTGCTTGGAGTGGCCAACATGATTCCAATTAGAAACATTCCTTTGGAGAAATATTATACATAGGATTGAGTATCTAAAATGCACAAGAGTATAAATAATAAGGAATGTATGTTTCTGGAATGAACTTAACACTCAACAATGGTACCCCCAATTTTTGAGAGTTGTGTAGAGATATTCCCCAAGAAAGTAAAATTAAGAATTTTCAAAACCTACTAAACAAAATGCTCTGCAAATTTGTATGCATAAAGTATCCTCTAATACTTTCCAATGAATGGTCATTCACATAATTTGGACCTCTCTAGAGATAGCAACAACCTCTACACATTCAGTGTTGTTGAATAATATGGTACAAATAAGTGAAGGTGCAACACAATGATGTCCCAAAGTGTTTGATATTGCTTCAATGTAATGTACAAGTTATTTGAAGTCCATGTATACACTCTTGAAGTGTTCCATGACTTCTACAAGTGGATTTTGAATTCTAATCAAGGCAGGATAGGTTGTTCAAGAGAATCAATTCACTTTCCTACAATTTCAAAAAAGTAATAATCTAATTTGATCTACCTTTTGGTTGTTTATTGATTTATTTATTTTCAAGATCAATCACCTCAAATTCATAGAATTCGCACTCTCCTTTTGTTCTTTTAAGAGTATAAAGCTCTAGAATTTTACATCGGCAAATGAATGATAAAAAATCCTTGTGAAAAATACCAAAAAAATGAGCAGATGTGAAAATGTCTCCAATGGGAAACTTTGATGCAATTCAAATAATGCATTTTTGAGGTAGAGCTAATCCACCTCAAGCATAGTGTGAGCTTGATGTTCCAACAGCTCCTGCTCAAGCTAAAGTGTGCTTGATTCTTTATTCGCTAACAGGTTGAATATGTTCCATTGATTTAAATTTGCAAAGATTTATGCCATCAAGTGCCTTTGTCATCATATCCGCTACTTTCTTTTGATTTGGAATAAAATAAATGTCAATCTCCTTTTCCATGAGGTTCTCCTTGATGAAGTGGTTATGAACCTCTATGTGTTTGGTTCTTGCATGGAAGATAGCATTTGCTACTAAGTGCATAGGACTTACATTATCTCCAAATATGTGAGGTTAAGAACTCAGGAGTCCAAAAACTAAGTACAATGCTTTCAACCATATTGTGTATTGAGTTGCTATGGTCAAACATCTATACTTTTGGTTTGTTGAGGATAAAGCAAATTTTGGTTGCTTCTTGGAACTCCATGACACTAGCTTTGAACCTGCAAATTCTAAGTACCCATAGGAACTTCTTCTATCATCCTTAGCTTCTACCCAAACTGCATTTGAATAGATTTTGATATCCAAATCTAAAGATTAAAGATAGAATATACCTTCATTTATTCTTCCCTTGAGGTACTTAAGTACTCTCCTAGTTGCATCCATGTGTGGTCTCCTTTGTGAGTGCATGAATTGGCTTAACACTCCTACACTATATGAGATATATGCCCTTGTATGACTAGCATATATCAAGCTACCTACCAAGATTTGATACTCTTTACTGTGTTCAATTTTATCACCTTCATAAACACTAAGCTTATGATTCATCTCCAAAGGTGTACCTATAGGTTTAGTGTTCTTCATTTTGAACTTTAGGAGTAGATCTTGAATGTATCTCCTCTGAGTCAAATGAATTTCTTCATCTATGTGTATGATCTACATACCTAAGAAGAATGTGAGCTCACTTAAATCACTCATTTTGAGCTCCTCGTACATATGCCATTCGATCCTTTATATGTCATTCACGTCATCTCTGATCACAGTTCTGTTATCTATATATGTACACAAATAGATAACTTCATTGTGATCGTTCTTGATGAACAAAGAAGGTGCTAGATGTGGTTAATACTCCACCCTCAAGTGACCACAAATGATCCATGGTGCTCTAAGTTGTAGGGCCCTCATTATGAGGAGAAGCCATTGTGAGAGCCTGGATATTTATGGAACCCTAAGTTCTATGTTAGATGAGGTCTATGTGTGACCATTTATGCTTATATATGATCTTTGTGAGCTAGCCATTAGGTTAGGTAGGGCATAAACTTTTGGTCCTTTGGGTTGCCACTCAAGGTGCAAATAAAAGGCATATGGCATCATGGAGTTTTTCCATAGAAACTTAATGGGGCGAGTGCAAAGGGGGGCTTGCCCCCTTTTGTAGGGTCGGAGGGGAGTAGTAAGCATGTTCTCTAATAAGCCCTACCAAACTCATTGGAAGGCAAGCATGCAGATAATTAGGTATGTGAAAGGAACCCCTGATTATGGTATTCTTTATGAAGAAGGATCATCTTTGGTTGGATAGTGTGACTTAGATCTTGAGAATCCTTGATTGGAAACCACCTTCATCTGTTCGAGATGTACAATGCTTTCTACGATTTTCCAAATTTTATAGGATATTTAACAAAGATTAATCCAAGATCGTGGCAACTCTTACCGAGCCTATAGGAAATGCTAAATTCTCATGGACCGAAGAAGCAAAGAGAAAGCCTTCCAAAACCAAAAATCAACATTTACCATTGCTCCAACTCTAGTTCACCTTGATTCTATTAGGCCTTTTTTCCTCAACATAGATGCATAAACTTTGCCTTGGGGGTCATTCTATCCAAATATGGGAATGATTATATTTCCAATGGTGAAATGACTCAACCCATACATGTTATCTCATTCTAGTCCTCTATTCATAGTATTTCTTGATGCATCCATGAGTTTTTCTTAAATTAAAATTCAAGATCACGACCTATAGCTGTAGAAACTAATAAAAGATGGGAAAGAGTGTTCTAAGTCCACTGATAGACTAGGAGGGAATATCCCTTGATTATTGTCATAATGATTTCTCATCGGGTCCATTAGCGTGAGTACCAATGAATATGCCACATTACACCACGTGGAATCTGTCTTAGCTTATGACGAATTTCCACTTTATCGTTTTGTAAACTCATAGAAATATCAAGTTCTACACATGGATAAATGTGAGATGGCGTGTTTCAGGTTGGCTGCTATAAAGAAAATGGCCTATTTTTCCCCTTTTGATCAGGGTTTTCTATTCACTTCAGCATGCATACTTATCTCAAGAGTTTCTAACTAACTCTACCTTGGTTTGACAATTCAATCATATCACATGCACCACTTGATGCCAGAGAGATCCTCAATATCCCTTTAGCTCACACGTGTTACTACTCACGAGAAGGGTTTTGAAGTGTTGAAGTGTTGGAGAGAGAGAGAGAGGCTGAAACTTTGATTGCTCATATCTGTGTGCACGTGCATCAAATAGCTTTGAAGTTTTATACGTATGTAGTAGTCATTAATAGAAGCCTTTTGATATATGGCATAGATGCAAAGGAAAACTGAAAACTATATAATGAGATATATGCATACGAGCATTTTGAGTAGCCTTTTTGTAGGAAAAATGTGATCTTTTTGCATTCTCTAGATTGAGAAGATAGATATAATTAAGATGAGCACAAAAAAATAATCCAAATCACTCAAAAGAAGTTAATTATTGATATAGGGGACTTCATAATGGGTCATAGATTGGCACCATCATGGTAGGAGAACCGTGATTGTTCGAGGAAGCATCACGATTTCCCTTCGCATGCGAAAGGGAAGATCACAATTGCTTTAGGCCATCGTGGTTTCTCAAGGGTCATATATGGGACATTAGGGCTTCCCTTGCTAGGTAAGTGGGCCGTCATTGATTTTTTGGCACATCACGACTGATCAATTAATGGAGGCATGATGCTAGAGGACCTTGTGACCCTCGTCGAGAAATTGTGATTGCCCAACAATGATTGCATGAGACATCACAATTTCTTTTTCAGACATCACAAATGTTAATAATGTATTGCATCCTTGATCGAGACATTGCATTTTTCTTATTGTTGGGCCATTACAACTACTCTTAATTTGTTCCACGGTAGAACACCAAGAGAGATTACTATGCATTTGAAGCCCAATGTATTTGAGGTTTTATGTCACATGGAGTATCATATATGAATAGGGATTAGAGGTGAGACCCTCCCCTTATTCATAATGACTATGATACTCACATGAGTGGCAAGTGGCACTCATGTGAGGAACTTTGATCATTGACCCACATTGGGTATGTATGAGAGAGAGCATAGTTATAAACAGTACAACATATGAGGGGCATACCGATGCTGTATATACCAACGGTCACAGTCGGCATCGGTATGGGCCTCGGAAAATGTCAATTACAGATACCAACGGTCAAGTGACCGTTGGTATGACCGTTTTAAACAAATCGTCGGTGTGGCCCGCACCCACCAATATGTGTGTTGGTATATACGTCGGTATGGGCGTCGGTATAAGCGTCGGTAATTTACAGGGAACTACCGACGCCCATACCGGCGGCGAGTTTTAAACATACCGCGAACCCGAGAGCAAAACTTCACATTTTTGCGCATGTTTGAATACTGTTGGTCTTTTGTCGAACTTGCGCATGCAAACCGAATTGCGACCTGTATTGTCTTGTGCACACACACACACAGATCTCTCTCTCTACACACACACTCTCTCTCTCGGCTTAGATCTACATCTTGGTAAGTGCTGCGCGTACTGTTAGCATTTGTGTTTCTCTATGCTTTAGGTTTTATAATTTCTCTTTTCTTCGATTTTGCAGAAGTTCTTTGGCGTCGATTGTTTGGAATTGGACAATAGACGACATACATTACGTTTTGACGACAACGATTCAAAAGAGGGGCATACTTGTAAGTGATTGTTTTATTCTCTATTGATAGAGAGAGAAGGAGACAGAGAAAGAGAGAGAGAGAGAGAGAGAGAGAGAGGAGAGAGAGAGAGTGAGAGATAAAGAATAATGAAAGAAAGGAAGATAGAGATAGGAAAATAGAGCATACATACACACACATTTACACACATACATGTACACACATGCATACATACACACATACATGTGCACACATGCATACATACACACATACATGTACACACATGCATGCTTACATAAACACACCTATACACACATGCATGCTTACATACACACACACACATATACACACATGCATGCATACACACACATATAAATTTACACACATGCATACATACACAATACATACACACACATACATATACATTTGCATACATACACATACACACACACATATACACACATACATACACACACACATATATAAACACATATACATACATGCATGCATACATACACACACATATACACACATGCATGCATACACACATATACACACATGCATACATACACACACATGCATACACACATACATACACACACATATATACACATATGCATACATACACATACACACACACACATATACACACGTACATACACACACACATATATACACACATATACATACATGCATGCATACATACACACACATATACACACATGCATGCATACACACATATACACATATACACACATGCATACATACACACACATGCATACATACACACACATGCATACACACATACATACACACACATATACACACATATGCATACATACACATACACACACACATATACACACATACATACACACACACATATATACACACATATACATACATGCATGCATACATAAACACACTTATACACACATGCATGCATACACACATATACACATATACACACATGCATACATACACACACATGCATACACACATACATAAACACACATATATACACATATGCATACATACACATACACACACACATATACACACATACATATATACACACATATACATTCACACACACACATATACACACATGCATGTATACATACACACATATACACACATTCATGTATACATACACACACATACACATACACACACATGTATACACGTGCATACACACATGCATGCATACATACACACATACACACACATGCACACACATGCATGCCTACATACACACACATACAAGTACACACACATGTATACACATGCATACATACACACGCACACATGTACACATGCATACATACACACACATATATACACACATGCATACATACACACATATAATCCTATTTTTATTTTGAAGTTTTTTTTTACATCAAATATATAAAAATAGGATTAGGGTTTTTACACATATAATATATATATATATATATATATATGTATATACACAA
Source organism: Ceratopteris richardii (assembly GCA_020310875.1). Lineage (NCBI taxonomy): Eukaryota > Viridiplantae > Streptophyta > Polypodiopsida > Polypodiales > Pteridaceae > Ceratopteris > Ceratopteris richardii. Next base: position 77,064,368 of record CM035412.1, on the reverse strand, counting down.
GTATATAGAAATATACATATTTTAGGTCTAGATATTTAAGATTAGGGTTTTAGGGTTTAGGCATACATATCACTCAATTATATTTATATTAAGAAAAAATATAGAGAAAAATAAGAAAAAAAATTTGAATATATAAATAAGTATATAGATAAAATATGATTAGGGTTTTAGGATTAGGGGTTTAGATTTTGATAGGTGTTTAAGTATTTAGGTTTTAGTATTTCAGATTTAAGTCTAAGTCTTTCTGATTAGGGTTATACACAAACACACATATACAAATACTACATACATACATGTAGATATACATGCATACAAAAATATACATATTTTAGATTTAAATCTTTAAGATTAGAATTTTAGGGTTTTAACACCTATATAACATATATGCACACATACACATGCACATATAATACATATATACATGTATATACACATGTATACAGAAATATACGTATTTTAGGTCTAGATCTTTAAGATTAGGGTTTTGGGGTTTAGACATACATATAACTCAAGTATATTTATATTAAGGAAAAATATAGAGAAAAATAAGAAAAAAAATCTGAATATATAAATAAATATATATATAAAATATGATTAGGGTTTTAGGATTAGGGGTTTAGATTTTTATTTGTGGTTAAGTATGTAGGTTTTAGTATTTCAGATTTAAGTCTAAATCTTTAAAATTAGGGTTTTAGGGTTTTAACACCTACATAACATATATACACACATACACATACACATATAATATATATATACATGTAGATACACATGCATACAAAAATATACATATTTTAGATCTAGAATTTTAAGATTAGGGTTTTAATTAAATATATATATAAAATTAAATATATAAAAATAGGATTACGTAAGGAAAAAATCTGAATATATAAATAAATATATATATATACTAAGATAATTATATACATAAATAAATATAAAAAGAACTAGTGTTTTAAAAAGTTTAATTAAATATATATAATTAAATATATAAAATTAAATATATAAAAATACGATTACGTAATGAAAAAATCTGAATATATAAATAAATATATATAAAAAATAGGATAATTATATAGATAAATAAATATAAAAAGAACTAGTATTTTAAAAATTTTAATTAAATATTTATAATTAAATATGTAAAAATAGGATTAAGTAAGGAAAAAATATGAATATATAAATAATATATATATATATATATATATATATATATATATATATATATATATATATAAGGACGAGTACCTCAGATGTAGGTACGCCACGCAGTACACCATGTGGAACACCACATACACCTTGGGGTGCTCATGACCATGATGACTCCAAGGTGTATAGTATCCGAGATGCAGCTTCAGAGATGGATGCGGCTGGCAAAGCAATGCATGCACGCATACGACAGCTTTGCTCCATCCAGTTTGAACACTCCATCATGCTGAAATGGAGTGAACAGGATAAAGATCGGAAGAATTATATCACACAGACGATTTACCAGGAGTTTCGACCAGCCGATGGACAGTCTATTGTCAGTTCAGAGTGGATTCTGCACACCGCACGTGAGCTCATGTTCCATTGACGATCCGAGGCACGTGATGCATTTAGAGAAGGCTTACCAAAGCCTGTATGGTTAGATGCTGAGGGGTGGGACATGATTTGTGACGAGGAGCAGCAGACTCATGATCGATATCGCCAGCAGTGAAATGCGGCAGCCACACGTTTAGATACGATTGGACCGTCACATTTGGGCAGCGGCGGATATGACACGATGCGTCATGAGTTTGTAAGTACCATTTCATTTATTGAATTTATTTGTGTTAAATTTCTCATGTATGTTTCTCTAATCTTTTTATATTTGTTTCAGGAGCTAGCAATGGGTCGTCCTCCAACACGAACGGAGGAGTCTTACGAATATAGTCATGGGTTGACTGCACTATTGCAGGACGTGGATGGACGCGGTGCGGTAGTTTCATGGGAGCATTTGCGATGAGGTAATTAATTTATAAACTTGGTTTTTACTTATTGTTTGTAATTTTCATGTGAATTTATCTCATTCCATTAATGTTCTTTGTTGCAGGACTATTGATATGGAACGTTCTTTGCATGTGTATGGTAGTGGAAGACTAATATTTTGTATTTTATTTTCATATGGCAATACATTGCTTTGCCACATTTTGTAAAAGCGTCATATATGATAGTGGTTTGCAACACTCTTGTACATGCTTCATTATTGAAATATATAACTTCTTTTGTACATGGTTCATAGTTCATTCTGATTATCTCTTTTGTGTCCAATAATACTTTGTTTCATGAAATCATATTTCGGTTGTCATTAGAGTACACATCACATGTACTCGGTTTTTTTTGGGCAGAGTGTATTGTCTTTTATTAAGAAACATCATGGTAATGTTGCTGTTGCAAAAGACAAAACATTCTGCCCAAAAAAAATTTTGCAGGTATGGTCCTCGGTATACGTGACGGTACTCCCAGTAGTGTCATCGAAATAACTGTCGGTACACCTAGCAGGCGACGGTGTCGACGACAGTATCTCCAGCAGAAGCCTCGGTATATGCGCCGGTATGGGCGTTGGTAATACCGACGCATATACCGATGCATATACCGACACATATATCGACGCATATACTGACGCTTATACCGGTGCTTTGGTACCGACGCGCACACCGACCTTTACACTAGCGTCGCAGCAAATAAAGCCGTGTTCATTTTCCTCGGTAAAAACCTCGGTATACCATTGATCTGTTGTAGTGAAAACCCCATGTGGCTGGACAGCAATTCCAAGACATTGATCTCCGTGCGCCTTGAGTTCTGGACAGCGAGCGACCTCGAAAATGGAGCAGAAGCCTTTAAAATGGAGGCTATCATAGGAAGGCTATTCCCATATTTTAACTAATGAACTCAGAGCTTTTATCTATTTAGATGGACTCAATCATAGTCAAAATTTTCACATATTAGGCATCCCCATGGAATTTCGTGTTTCTATGAGCTATCAATGGGACAATGTGCTTGCCAAAGTTGAAGGTAAACTCCAATACTTGAAGGGTATTATGCTAAATGTGGTTGGGAAAATGATGGTAGTCAACACATTTCTGATATCTTCGATCTGCTTTTTTCTAACTTGGTGGAGATCGAGCAAAAATGAGTTGGAGAATATGGATAAAATTTGTTGCAACTTTCTACAGATAGGAGATGCTAACAAGCGGGGGAAGATCATATGTTAAATCTACACTAGCCTTAGGGATGCAGGGGGATTGGGCATTAAAGATGTGCATGACTTGACAAACAAATTAGTGAACAAATGGATGATCATAGCTTGGTGCAATGAAAAGCTTATGGCTTCATCAAGAATACGTTGAATCCTTATGGCTTCACCAATAGTGACTATAAATGCGCTATTCATATCCGTGAACATTACTTCATGTGGTTCCTTATTGATAGTAGAAAGGAAGTGAAGAAAGAGAATATCCCAAGAGAGAAAAAATTATGGTCCAACAGATTTCATAAGCAAAAAGCACCTAGGAACCCACACAAAAGACATTGGATCAGATTTGGGCACATCAACTCCCGTTTTAGGGTCAAATATGCTGATTGGTGTCTATTAAGGTGTACAATTAGCGTCTCATTCTTTTTGCAGACTCATATGTTTCCCCAGCATGATTTCCCTCATTTGAAGGATCTAAAGCGGAGCAATGAAAAAAACCTTGAGGACATTCCTAGAATCAAGAGAAATTTCAAGGCCCATCGGGCTGTTAAAAGAAAGTGGTGTGTTGATTCATTGTGGGTCATATGGGAATTCCAATGATCTATGGCACCTCTTTATTGAAATTAAGAAAGTGTTTGTCAGGTGGCGAAATTTCCACAGAGGCATCTAGACCAAAGTTAGGGCTAATAAAATCCATGGTTCCCCTCCCAAGTGTTAAAGATGTTTGAGCCATTGTGAAGGCATCATAGAATGGTTTTTCTCTTGCCTAATGAGTGCTTAGATTTGGTTTAATGTTAAAAAGTACCTTGCGATGGCATCTACTCTCATGGAAGCAAGCCTTCTCTAGAGGCGTTATTGGATGTTCCACAAATATCTTGAATACCATAAAAAGAAAAACTTTCTAGAGAATTTGGAAGGAAAGGTGTGCACGTAACTTCCATAAAAATTCAAAAGATTACTTCCTTGAAAAATCCCTAGTTTGCTTAGGCAGAAGAATCCGAAGCTATAAATGTCTATCTTCAAAGATAATAAATGTAAAAAAAAAATGGATAGGATATTGTTGATATATTTCGATAGTGATGTGTTAACACACCAGGACCTCCAGGGCACTTTTTTCCCTCTTTACGAGGTTTTCTTCCCCGGCTTGTATATACCCCTATAACCCTCACAGGCTACTAATCTTTGTACATTCTCTTGGTAATACATTTAGTATTGTGCATTGTGCTCAAAGATTCTTCTTCTTCCTTGTGTTGTTCACATGCTTCCATAGATCTCAAACTCCAACAATTGGTATCAAACCAGGTGATCACTTCATCTAGGGCATCATTGACACCCCTCCAATCATAGTCTCAGAATCACATGAAAAATGGTAAGCATGCTCAGGGCAATTAGGAGTTCAAAGTGGCTTCGCTTTGTGCTGTCAAAAATCTGAGCTCATTTTGGCCCTCCAAGGCATTATGGCATAGAAAAAATTACAGTGAGGAACAAAGCCACCTCCAAAAACTTGAGCATCAAATTTGGAGGAGGTGGATCGATCAAAAGATATGCATAGAGCCACCTTAAGTGAGGAAGTGATGGACACTATGGAAAGGCAAGTAAAACACTTCTTTCCACTTTGCTTTAACCAATGCACTTAGATCTTTTATCTATTTAGATGGACTCAATCATAGTCAAAATTTTCACTGCTTAGGCATCCCCATGGAATGTGGGGTTTCTTTGAGTTATCAGTGGGACACGGTGCTTGCCAAAATTGAAGGTAAACTCCAATACTCAAAGAGTATTAAGCTAAATGTAGTTGGGAAAACGATGGTAATCAAAACGTTTTTGATATCTTTGGTCTCCTATTTTCTAACTTGGTGGAGATCGACCAAAAATGAGTTGGGAAAATGGATACAAATTGTCGAAACTTTCTCCAGATAGGAGATCTTAACAAGAGGGGGAAGATCAAATGGTAAATCTACACTAGCCCTAGGGATGCAAGGGGATTGGGCATTCTAGATGTGCATGATATGGATAACAAATTAGTGGCCAAATGGATGATCAAAACTTGGTGCAATGAAAAGCAATCCTAGTTTAAACTTAAATTAAAAAAACACCAAAACATGTCCCTTTTTGGAAGCCCCAAATTAAAATCCCAGTAGACCTAAAGGCTTCTGTTTCCACATATCTATATACATGTACATGTTTACATGATTTTACACATGCCTTTAAGTAAAGAGAAGGACTTCTTCCATTCATCTTAGAGATTTATTTAGGAGTTAAATGCACCAATGGAGAAATTGTATTGGTATGAGTAGTGTGTTCATATGTGCAAGTGAGTATGTGTGTGAGTTAATTTGAGAATGTAAAAGAATGTTTGAGTTTTGTGTATGTTTGCATGTAATTTGGGTGTATGGTGTGTGTGTGTTTCTTAGTGTGCATGTATTTATGTGTGCAAGGGTTTATGCATGAATGTGCATGGGCATGCTCGCATATGTGTGTATATGTGTGTGAATGAACTTGTGAACTAAATATATATTGTGAATGAATGTGAGAATGCATGTGAGTGGTTGGATCTCTGCATGTGTGCATATATTTGGACTATAAGTATGTATGTGAGTGTGTATGAGTACATGAGTGGAGTGCAAATATGCATGTAAGGTGAGTTGAGAGAAATTAGTGATAGAGAAATGTTTGTTTTATACTTTTCATTAAAGTACTCATTTTTTTCTAATGTCTTTCTTTTTACATGAATCGAAGTTTTTGAAGTAAAGTGAAGATTTTGAAGTGAAGTAACGCGGTGTTCTTTTCACACTGTAGCTGAGAAGGTTGGTCCACTTTGAACATTACCATTTCACATCCACACTCTAACATTACCATTTCACATCCACACTCTAGCAGAGTACTTGATTAGCATAGTTGTTACACCCATCATCACTCATTGATTTATACTTTGTAATTAGATTTTCCTCATCGATCTTGTTACAATCAAGTATGATGTACTAGTCCATTAGAAGATATTTTAAGAGCTTAGTTTTGAACTTATCAATTGTTTAAGATTTTATTTACCAGACTAGATTTATAGCAGTTGAGTATTCATGGATGTAAACTCTTCCACTAAAGCAAATGCATCTTCTAGAACCATTTCAAATCAAACATGGAATATTGTTGTAGATCTAAATACCATTTATATTTTCCTTTCTACGTCTTTATTTCCTAGGGAAAACAATATGCATCAAAATCAAAACATTCTAGTAGATGTAGAAACAATCAATTGTCTTAATTTTGAATATTTTCTTGCCATGGCACAACATTAGGTCTCGCACACTTTTTAAACTCATTAAAGTTATTTTTTTTTCACATGGATCTTGCAAGTCATTAGCTTAGATGCACATCTATTTTTTACGTTCGAAAACTATTTTTTGAATGATGGCGAGCCTAACGGTATACGATTCTCCATGAAGAGGTGGCCAACATGCGAAATCTATCCGTCAGACAGGAGAGACATGACACATCCCGCACCGACGACTGCTCCAACCCCTAGCCGCTCTTTCCATCACCGCAACCAACATCCCGTCAATAGTGAAAGCTCTAATACCACTATAACCGGATCTCATAGACACACATACATATAGATAATACAATAGCAAAAATCTCACAAGAACATATATGGAATAGAGAGAGAGAGAGACAAGATTGAACACAAGATTGGGTACAATCTCCCCCACATATTCTGATGGACATGTCTCTCAAAGTGCATGTATCTATAGGTATTTTCATTACATCATGAATAGAAGATATATGAGGGTCGTGCTTCAAAAAGCATGCATTTGCAAAAGAAATTCTTTATTTACAATACATCACTTTCTAAGTGATCTACTATTTTTAGAAAAATATATAAAATACTCTTTTAAATATCTTCAAAAATATATGAGTAAATCCATGCACATTCATGCCCTCATAATCTTCACCTGCTAAATCAAAACACAATCACATGAAAAACCTGAAGACAGTAAAGTCCATTTAACATTCCATTATTCCATAAACTATAACAATGTTCTAAGCGGGTTGATAGACTAGGAGGAATATCCCTTTGGTATTTTCATGAGGATTTTTCATCGTGTCTATTAGAGTGAGTAGATATGAATATGCCACATTACACGAAGCGGAACTTGTCTTAGCTTAGGAGGAATTTCTACTTCATGTTTTTGTAAACTCATAAATATCATCGATTTCTACACATGAATGGATGTGAGATGACGTGTTTCAGGTTGGTAGCTTAAGAGAAAAGGACCTCTCATCACGCTAACCTATTTTTTTCCCTTTTGATAAAGTTTTTCTCCTGATTTCTGCATGCATACCTATCTCAAGAGTTTGTTTTACATTGATCTAACTAATTCTACCTTGGTTTGACGATTCAAGCATACGACATGCACCACTTGATTCTAGAGAGATCCTCAATATCTTCCTAGCTGACATGCATCTTTGGAACTATTATGGAGTATGGATCCATGAGTTACTACTCATGAGAAGGTTTTTAAATGCTTGTAAGTTTATGATTGAATGTGCAGAAATGGAAGATGCACATACCATCATCGTTTGTTATCTTTCATAACTATTTCCGTAGCTTTAGGAACTTATTTTATCATCATTATTTTTGCGTGCTACATCGATTTCTTCAAAATGACAAAACTCTTTTTTTAGATAGGTTCTTGGTATTTTTATGTGAGTAGGAAAGTTCTATCTATCCCCATTTATGCTCAATACATTCACTTGAGTGAGTTATGGGAGGTATAGCAGTATCAAAAGCATCATTTTCTGTTAAAGTACAGATTTGTGTGTCATTGTGTGAGAGAGAGAGAGGGTGAAAATTTGATTACTCATATCTTTGTGCACGTGAATCAAATAGCTTTGAAGTTTTATACGTTTGTAGCACTCAGTATAGAAGCCTTTTGATATATGGAACAAATGCAAGGGACAACTGTTAGCTATACAGTGAAAAATATGCATAGGAGCATTTTGAGGAGTCTTTTTTGTAGGAAACATTGATTTTTTTGCATTCCCTAATTGGGAAGATAGAGAATCAAAATCAAAATCACCAAAAAAAAGATCAAAATATTAATATAGGGGACTTCACAGATTGGCACCATGATGGTAGGAGTGTCGTAATTGTCCGAGGAAGCATCAGGATTGCCCTTCTCATGCAAAAAGACATTAGGATTGCCCAATTCTGAATTTGCAGACATTACAATTGCCTTTAGGCCATCGTGGTTTCTCAGGGGTCATATATTGGACATAAGCGGGCCGTTAATTATTTTTTGGCACATACCGATAGATCACTTGAGGCACATAACGATTGACCACTCGTCAAGCAATCGTGATTGCCCCTCAATGGTTGCATGAGACATCACAGACATCGCCCTTTCTCTTATAATTGTTGGGCCATTACAATGGCTACTAATTTGGTCCATCGTATTACGCTAAATCTAGTTGGTGAAATGATGGTAAACAGCACGTTTATGATATCATCAATCTCCTACTTCCTAACTTGGTCAAAAATGAGTTGTGGAAGATGGATAAAATTTGTTGAATCTTTCACTGGATAGGAGATCTAACAAGAGGGATGATGGTCAAATGGTAAATCTACATTAGCCCTTGGGGATTCAGGGGGATTAGGCATTCTATGTGTGCATGATTTGGCTAACAAATTAGTGGTGAAATGGATGATAAAATCTTGGTGTAATGAAAAGCAATCCTAGTTCAAACTTATATTCGAAAGAAACAAAAACATGTCCCTCTTTTGAAGCCCCAGAGGGACTAGCCATGATCGTCTAAGGCTCCCCTTTACACTTATCCAGTAGTCCTCAAGGCTCTGATTTAGAATGCTCCAACTCTCTTTGAACATGTGATGATTGATATTTTTCAAGAATATTTAGAAGATTTTGTGGTAATATACGTAGGTGATATCTTGATATTATCCAAAAAGCTAGAGGAGCATGAATGTCATGTAAAGATAGTCCTAGACAAACTAAGATAACAAGGTTCATATGTGAAATTGGAGAAGTCCTATTTCCATTAGACAAAAGTTAAATTTTTAGGGTACATTGTCTCAGAGAAAAATGGACCCCATGAAGATCTTGAGAATCCTTGCTTGGAAACCACCTTCATGTGTTCATGATGTACAATGCTTTCTAGGGTTTTCCAAATTGTATAAGATATTTAACAAAGATTACTCCAAGATAGTGATAACTCTTACCAAGCCTATAGGAAATGCAAAATTCTCATGGACCGAAGATGCAAAAAGAAAGCCTTCCAAAACCAAAAATTAACATTTACCATTGCTCCAACTCTAGTTCACCCTGATTCTGTTAGGCCTTTTTTCCTCAACATAGATGCATCAAACTTTGCCTTGGGGGTCATTCTATCCAAATATGAAAATGATTACATTTTTCAATGGTGAAATGACTCAACCCATACATGTTATCTCATTCTAGTCCTCTATTCATAGTATTTCTTGATGCACCCATGAGGTCTTCTTAAATTTAAATTCAAGATCACGATCTATAGTTGTAGAAACTAATAAAGATTCCTTTTTAGTGTGGGCACATATAATGCATTAGACAAATTTCTTTATGCATCTAGGAAGGAAAGAAAAGATAAGGGCATCACCTAGAGAGATTACTATGCATTTGAAGTCCGATGCATTTGAGGTTTTAATTAATGCACTCAGATCTTTTATCTATTTAGATGGACTCAATCATAGTCAAAATTTTCACCTACAAGGCAACCCCATCGAATTTCGGGTTTCTATGAGCTATCAATGGGACAATGTGCTTGCTAAACTTGAAGGTAAACTCCAATACTTGAAGGGTATTATGCTAAATGTGGTTGGGAAAATGATGGAAGTCAATAGATTTCTGATATTTTCGATCTGCTTTTTTCCAACTTGGTGGAGATCGAGCAAAAATGAGTTGGAGAATATGGATAAAATTTGTTGCAAGGGATAGGAGATCCTAACAAGCGGGGGAAGATCATATGTTAAATCTACACTAGCCCTAGGGATGCAGGGGGATTGGGCATTCTAGATGTGCATGACTTGACAAACAAATTAGTGAACAAATGGATGATCAAAGCTTGGTGCAATGAAGAGCTTATGGCTTCACCAAGAATACGTTGAATCCTTATGGATTCACCAATAGTGACTGAAAATGGGCTATTCATATCCATCAACATTACGTCATGTGGTTCCTTATTGATAGTAGAAAGGAAGTGAGGAAAGAGAATATCCCAAGAGAGAAAAATTTATGGTCCAACAGATTTCATAAACAAAAACCACCTAGGAACCCACACAAAAGGCATTGGATCAGATTTGGGCACATCAACCCACCTTTTAGGTTCAAATATGCTGATTGGTGTCTCTTAAGGTGTACAATTAGCGTCTCATTCTTTTTCCAGACTCATATGTTTCCCGAGCATGATTTCCCCCATTTGAAGGACATTCCTAGATTCAAGAGAAATTTCCCTCATTTGAAGGACATTCCTAGATTCAAGAGAAATTTCGAGGCCCATCGGGCTGTGAAAAAGGAAGTGGTGTGTTGATTCATTGTGCGTCATATGGGAATTCAAAGTCAATGATCTATGGCACCTCTTTATTGAAAATAAGAAAGTGTAAGGACATTCCTAGATTCAAGAGAAATTTCGAGGCCCATCGGGCTGTGAAAAAGGAAGTGGTGTGTTGATTCATTGTGCGTCATATGGGAATTCAAAGTCAATGATCTATGGCACCTCTTTATTGAAAATAAGAAAGTGTTTCTCAGGTGGCAAAATTTCCACAGAGGCATGGACGTTAGGGCTAGTAAAATCCGTGGTTCCCCTCCCAAGTGTTAAAGATGTTTGAGCCATTGTGAAGACATCATAGACTGGTTTTTCTCTTTCCTAATGAGTGCTTAGATTTGGTTTAGTGTCAAAAAGTACCTTGCGTTGGCATCTACTCTCATGGAAACAAGCCTTCTCTAGCGGTGTTATTGGATGTTCCACAAATATCTTGAATACCATAAAAAGAGAAACTTTCTAGAGAATTTGGAAGGAAAGCTGTGCACGTAACTTCCATAAAATTTCAAAAGATTACTTCCTTGAAAAATACCTAGTTTGCTTAGGCAGAAGAATCCGAAACTATAAGAGCTATCTGCCTTTTAAACATCATAAAGTGTCTATCTTAAAAGATAATAAATGTAAAAATAAGTGGATAGGATATTGTTGATATGTTTCGCTAGTGATGTGTGACACACAAGGACCTTCGGGGCACTTTTTTTCCCTTTTTAGAAAAGGAGGTTTTTTTTCCCTGGCTTGTATATATGCCTATAACCCTAACAGGCTACTAATCTTTGTACATTCTCTTGGTAATACATTCACTATTGTGTGTTGTGCTCCAAGCTTCTTCTTCTTCCTTGTGTTGTTCGCATGCTTCATGGACCTCAAACTCCAACAATTGGTATCAGACCAGGTCATCACTTCATCTAGGGCATTGTCGACACCCCTCCGATCATAGTCTCCGAATCACACAAAAAATGGTAAGCATACTCAGGGCAACTAGAAGTTCAAAATGGCTTCGCTTTGAGGTGTCAAAAATTTGAGCTCCTTTTGGCCCTCGAAGGCACTATGTCATAGAAAAAATTAAAGTGAGTAACAAATCTACCTCCGAAAATCTAAGCATGAAATTTAGAGGAATGAATCGATCAAAAGATATGCATAGAACAAGTTTACGTGAGGAAGTGATGGACATTATGGAAGGAAAGTACTACACTTCTCTCCATCTTGTTTTTAACCAATGCACTTAGATCTTTTATCTATTTAGAATGACTCAAATTATAGTCAAAATTTTCACTGATTAGGCATCCCCATGGAATGAGGGGTATCTCCGAGTTATCAATGGGACACGGTGCTTGCTCAACTTGAAGGTAAACTCCAATACTCAAAGAGTATTAAGCTAAATGTAGTTGGAAAAATGATGGTAATCAACACGTTTCTAATAGCTTCAATCTCTTATTTTCTAACATGGTGGAGACCGACCAAACAAGAGTTGAGAATGATGGATAAAATTTGTCAAAAATTTCCCCACATGGAAGATCCTAACAAGAGGGGGAAGATCAAATGGTAAATGTACACTAGCCCTAGGGATGCAAGGGGATTGGGCATTCTAGATATAGATAAATAATTAGTGTCCAAATGGATGATCAAAACTTGGTGCCATGAAAAGCAATCCTAGTTTAAACTTAGATTCAAAAACAACCAAAACATGTACCTTTTTGGAAGCCCCAAATTGAAATACTAGTAGTCCTTAAGGCTTCTATTTCCACATATCTATATACATGTACATGTTTATATGATTTTACACATGCCTTTAGGTAAAGCGAAGGACTTCTTCCATTCATCTCTGAGATTTATTTCGGAGTTAAATGCACCAATGGAGGACTTCTATTGGTATGAGTAGTGTGTTAATATGTGCAAGTGAGTATGTGTGTGTGAGTTAATTTGAGAATGCATAAGACTATTTGCGTTTTGTGTATGTTTGCATGTAATTTGGGCGTATGGTGTGTGTGTTTCTAAGTCTGCATGTATTTATGTGTGCAAGAATTTATGCATGAATGTGCATGGTCATGCTTGCATATGTGTGTATATGTGTGAGTATATGGGCGTGAATGAACTTGTGAGTTAAATATATGTTGTGAATGAATGTGACAATGCATGTGAGTGGTTGGATGTCTACATGTGTGTTTATATATGGAGTATAAGTATTTATGTGAGTGTGTATGAGTACATGACTAGAGTGCAAATATGCATGTAAGGTGATTTGAGAGAAAGTAATGATAGAGAAATGTCTATTTTTCACTTTTTATTAAAGTACTCTTTTTTTTCTAATGTTTTTTTTTTTCAGATGACTCCAAGTTTTTGAGTAAAGAGAAGATTTTGAAGTGAAGTAAAATGGTGATCTTTTCGCACAGTAGCTGAGAAGGTTGGTCCAATTTGAACATTATCATTTCACATCCACACTATAGCGGAGTACTTGATTATCATAGTTGTTACACCCATCATCACTCACTGATTTATAATTTGTAATTAGATTTTCCTCATAGATCTTCTTACAATCAGGTATGATGGACTAGTCCATTAGAAGATATTTTAAGAGCTTACTTTTGAACATATCGTTTGTTTAAGATTTTACTTACCATACAAGATTTATAATAGTTGAGTATTTGTGGATGTAAACTCTTCCACTAAAGCAAATGCATCTTCTAGAACCATTTCAAATCAAACATGGAATATTCTTGTAGATCTAAATACCATTCATATTTTCCTTTCTACATATTTATTTCCTAGCAAAAACAATACGCATCAAAACCATAACATTCCAGTAGATGTAGAAATTATCAACTATCTTATTTCTGAATATTTTCTTTCTATGGCACAACATTAGGTCTTGCTCACTTTTTAAACTTATTAAAGTTATCTTTTTATCACATGCATCTTGCAAGTCATCAACTTAGATGCACATCTATTTTTTACGTTAAAAAGTGTTTTTCGAACCATGATGAGCCAAACGGCGTACAATTCTCCACAAAGCGGTGCCAAGCATGCAAAACCCGTCTGTCAGACAAGAGTGACGCGACATATCCCACACCGGGGATTGATCAAACCCCTAGCCACTCGTTCCACCACCACAATCCACATCCCGATGATAGAGCAAGCTACATCCCGAATCTTGTAGACACACATACATAGAGATAGTACAATAGCAAAAAGCTCACAAGAACATATATAGAATAGAGAGAGACAAGATTGAACACAAGATTGGGTACAATCTCCCCCCACATACTCTAATGGATGAGTCTCTCAAAGTACATGTATTTATATCTATTTTCTGCTAGTATATGATCAATGTCTATCCCTCATGATTGTATCCACACTTTGTAAGGCCCCCATCATGAGGAGAAGGCAAGGGTGCATTACCCTATTGAGGGTATACCCATTTTGCATGTTGGATGAAGGTGATATTGGGCCATGTAAGGTATTGTAAGGAAAGGGAGTTACCAGGGTCCCCAATTGTGGGGTCTGGGCAGAAATCATTTATATTTGTTAGGTGGGCTCAACGGGCCTAAGCCGTGTATGGCAATTACTCAGGCAATGGTCGCCCACGCTCTGCGGCCCATGTATAGCCATCCATGGAAGGCGACCGTGATCCTATATATACACGACTTTTGCGCTACCTGAGACATCAAATTGAGCCAGCATACCTCTACTTTGTATCTCCCTATCTAGATTTGTCTAGATCACCATTTAAGCTCTACCTTGAGAGTGCATGGGTGGACAATGCCATCATCTTTGTACTTGCTATTAGTAGAAAATTGTTGAGATTATACTATATCTATTATCTTCTCTACTACTGCTCCTCTGTTATATTGCCTAACTATTGTCTTACATGGTATCAGAGCCGTAAGGTTCAAATAGCTTATGAAGTATCACTATTTTAGCCTACAAGAATACTAGAATATCAGTAGATTATTCAAGTGATCACATGATGGCTTCATCGTCGAACACTAGTCTTGGTGCTTCACCTAATGTTAATGTTGGTTTGCCCACCTACATTCACTGAAGGGAAGCTAGATGGAACCAACTATACACTCTGGAAGTTCAAAATTTTTGCAATTTTGGACTCTTATGAATTACTTGAAACTGTCATGGAACCGATGGGATTGGATCCAGAGCCTATACTAGTTGAAGATCCAACAAATTCAAGATTGATGATTCAGCCAGATCCTGATCTTCTACGAGCTTGGAAGAGGTGTAATGTTGATGCATTATGTGCAATTGTCACTAGTGTAAGTGATTCTGTGCTTACTTTTGTTCAACATACTACTAAAGCACATGAGGCTTGGGGCATATTTTCTCGTCAATATGAGTCCAAGAACCACACTAGGATACAGAATTTAGAAAATCAGTTAGCAATTGAAAAGCATTCTGATTCTGAAAAGGATGAAGATTTTATCAACCAGATAAAACATCTTCAAGATCAATTGGCTGCAGTTGATGTTGTTATAATACCAAAAGAGCTAGCTCGAAGATGTGTACCTGTTCAACCTGCAGAGCATGATTGATTAGTAATAGCCCTTAACATTCAGGTAAGCCCAACTCCCCTTACATTTTAAGAGTTGTGTGCTATGCTTTTAGAAGAAGAGATGCGGTTGAAGAATCGGAAAACTACAAGTGATGTTGCATTCTCAGCAAATGAAAAAGGGAAAGGCTCTTCTTATGGATCAAAGAAGAAGCCAAAGAAGAAAAAATTCAAAGGAAGTTGCTTCTATTGTGAAAAGAAAGGCCATGCCATCAAGGATTGTAGAAAGAAGCAAGTTGATGAATGGAATGGAACTATAAAAACATCGTGGAAGAACAAAGAGTCTGCAAACAACATAGAGCTGGAACTATGGGTAGCTATTGAAGATGTATGCTCATCTACTCAAGCTTGTGTTGATGAACCATGGATTTTAGATAGTGGAGCTTCTCGCCATATGACCAGTAAAAAGGATTGGTATAGTTCCCTAGTGCCTCTGCGAGAATCCATCAATGTAGTGGTGGGAAATGACTCCAAGTGTCCAGCAGAAGGAATTGGAACCATCTCTTTTATCAGGTCTTCAAGTGTTGAGAAAACGTTATCTGATGTTCTCTACGTACCTACACTTAAAAGAAATCTATTGTCAATTTCTGCAATATTAGATCGTGGACTCGAAGTTCACTTCAATAAGGCTGGTGCAGAAATCATGGATTCATCAGGTAATGTAGTAGGTAAAGGCATAAGATGTGATGACTTGTATGAGTTAAGTGCCTTAATTGCTATAGAAGATAAAGATGTAAGCAGGTTATGGCACCAACAATTTGGGCATCTTGGATTTGTAGTTTTGAAGGAGATGCAAAGAACAGGGATGGTTGCTCATTTGCTTACATTTTTAGAGTTGCAGGAATCTTGTATAGCTTGTATGATGGGCACACAATAAGGAAAGGCATTTCCAAGAGAAACTAGCAATCGATCTCAAGCTCCTCTAGAGTGGGTAGATGTTGATCTTGGCAGTAAGATGTCTACACCTTCTCTAGGAGGATCTTTCTACATTTTGTTGTTAGTCGACGATTATAGTAGAAAGATGTGGGTTTATTTCATTCGAGAGAAGGCTGATGCTTTTGAAAATTTTAAAACGTGGCATAAGTATGTGGAAAATGAATCAGGAAGGAAACTGAAGAAATTCATAATAGACAGAGGAGGTGAATTCTTGTCAACAGAATTCAATAATTATTGTAAGGAGCATGGTGTGAAAAGGCAACTTACCACAACTCATACACCTCAACAAAATGGCATTGTTGAGCATAGGAACAAGACAGTAGTTGAAATGGCTCGTAGTATGTTAAAGGCTCAAGACATGTCTGATTCATTCTGGGCAAAAGCAGTCACTACAGCAGTCTACATCCTCAATCGAAGCTACACAAAAGCACTGAAGGGTATGAATCCTCAAGAAGCATATTCTGGTAAAAAGCCTTCAGTTTTGCATTTCATAATTTTTGGTTGTTTTTGTTATGCACATATTCGTGATTCAACAAGATCAAAGTTGGATTCAAAAAGAAAAAAGTGGGTCTTCTTATGATATAGTGGAGAGTCTAAAGCATACAGGTTGTGGGATCCTGAGGCAAGGAAGATTTTTGTCAGCTGAGATGTGGTGTTTGATGAACGACCACACTTAGTAGAAGATAAAGGTAAATCTACTATCTCATCAAAGAGAGAAATATCTCACCTTGTGCCTATCAAAAAATAGGTTAAAGTTGAGGAGGAGAAAACATCATATGGAGAAATTTCCTCAACAAAAAGCCAAGCAGTTGTAACTGCAGAGCATAAGCCACTACCAAAGTGGGCACATCAGCTCTTTGATGATCACAATCCACATGTAGAAGTACCAGAATCATCCTCAGATGGATTACGAAGATCAAAGAGAATAGAGGAGCAAAGAAGAGCCTCAGAACACATTGTTAACATGGCTCTAATGGCTGATATCATGATCTTGATAAAGGAACCTACCACCATTGAAGAAGCCCTTGATGATCGAGGTTTGAGAGCGGCAATGCAGTCTAAGTATGATAGTATACTCAAAAATGATACATGGGATCTAGTCAAAATGCCACCAAAGAAGAAGGTAATAGGTACTAAATGGATTCAGAAAGCTAAGTATAAAGCAGATGGAACATTAGAAAAGTATAAAGCAAGATTATCTGCACATGGTTTTTCACAGATTGAAGGATTTGATGTTCAAAAAACTTTTGCACCAACAGCATGGATGACAACTATTCGGATGGTACTTGGAGTAGCTGCATAAAAAGCCTTGCCTATTTTCCAAATGGATGTAAAATCTGCATTTTTGAATCGTCACCTTAAGGAGGAGGTATATGTATCTCAACCACCAGGTTTTGAGATTCCCAATTCAGAAAATAAAGTTTGCAGGTTGAAGAAAGCTTTGTATGGACTTAAGCAAGCTCCATAGGCTGGGTACCAACGGATACGGATAGATAATTTCTTCAAAACTATGGGATTTGAAAGAAGTACTTCTGATGCTAACTTGTATGTAACGAAAAGGGATAGCAAGCTAGTTATTTTCATTGTATATGTAGATGATTTGATCATTACAAGAGATCATCAAGAACTCATAATCAAACTCGGATCAGTTTGGGAAGTGAGTTTGAAATGACAGACTTAGCTCTACTCCATTTTTTTCTATGCATTCAAGTATGGCAAAGGAAGGATGGCATTTTCATTTGACAACAAAAATATGCCAAAGAAATTCTCAAGGCATTTGGAATGATGGATTGCAAACCCACTAGCACACCTATGGAGGTAAATCATAAGCTATCTATGGATGATAACATGCCCGATGTAGATGCTAAGAAGTATAGGAAGCTTGTTGGAATTCTTATTTTTCTGTGCAACATTAGACCAGATATTTGCTATGTTGTTAGAGTGTTAAGCAAGTTTTCCAACAAACCTAAGGAGAGTCACTAGAATGCTGGAATGCGAATTCTAAGGTACATTGCAGGAACCTTGGATTTTTGGTATTTTTTATACAACAGGTGATACACTTCAAGGATATTGTGATTCAGATTAGGCTGGAGATTAAGATTCTAGAAAATCAGTTTCTAGATATTGTTTCTCACTTGGTTTAGGAATATTTTCTTGGGTAAGTAGGAAGCAATCAACTCTCCCAATCTCCTCCACTGAAGCAAAGTACAAAGCAGCTTGTTTTTCTTCTTGTGAGGTAATCTAGTTAATGAGAATTCTTGTAGATCTAGGCTTTCCATCAAATATGGTGACTCTATTCAAGTGTGATAACCAAAGTTGTATGGCTATTGCAAAGAAACGAGTATTTCATGCTCGCACCAATCACATAGAAGTAAAATACCATTACATTTGTGAGCCAATTGAAGATGAAATTGTGGAGCTAGAACATTGCACAACACAGGTAAATTGTGATGACATATTCACTAAAGCACTTGGAAGAGAGAAGCTCAATAGGCATCTTCAATAGATGGGCATAGGACCAAGACCTACTTGATTTATCATCGGTAAACATTGAGGGGGGGTGTTAGTATATGATCAATGTCTACTCCTCATGATTGTATGCACCTTTTGTAAGGCCCCTATTATGAGGAGAAGCCAAGCGTGCATTACCGAATTGATGGACTAGGAGGAATATCCCTTGAGTTTTTTCATGAGGATTTCTCGTCGTGTCTATTAGAGGGAGTAGATGTGAATATTCCACATCACATGAAGCGGAACTTGTCTTAGCTTAGGATGAATTTCTACTTCATGTTTTTGTAAACTCATAAAGATCATCAACTTCTACACATGGATAGATGTGAGATGACGTGTTTCAGGTTGGTAGGTTAAGATGAAAGGGCGTCTAATTACTCCAACCTATTTTATTCCCCTTTTGATCAAGATTTTCTCCTCATTTCTGCATGCATACCTATCTCAAGAGTTTTTTTTACATGGATCCAACTAATTCTACCTTGGTTTGACGATTCAATCATATGACATGCACGACTTGATTCTAGAGAGATCCTCAATATCCTCTTAGCTGACATGTATCTTTGGAACTATTATGGAGTATGGATCCACGTGTTACTACTCATGAGAAGGTTTTTAAATGCTTGTAAGTGTTAGGATTGAGTGTGCAGAAGTGGAAGATGCAGATACCATCATCGTTTGTTATCTTTCATAAATATTTCCGTAGCTTTAGGAATTTATTTTATCATCACTATTTTTGCGTGGTACATCCATTTTTAAAAAAAGACAAAACTCTTTTTTTAGATAGATTCTTCGTATTTTTATGTGAGTAAGAAAGTTCTATGTATCCCCGTTTATGCTCAATACATTCACTTGAGTGAGTTGTGGGAGGTGTAGAAGTATGAAAAGCATCATTTTCTATTAAAGTACACACGTGTGTGTCATTGTGTGTGAGAGAGAGAGAGGGTGAAAATTTGATTGCTCATATCTTTGTGCACGTGCATCAAATAGCTTTGAAGTTTGATACGTTTGTAGTACTCCGTAATAAAAGCCTTTTGATATATGGCACAAATGCAAGGGACAAATTAAAGCTATACAGTGAGATATATGCATAAGAGCATTTTGAGGAGTCTTTCTGTAGGAAACATGTGATTTTTTTTGCATTCTCTAAATTGGGACGATCGAGATAATAAAGATGAACACAAAACACTAATCAAAATCACCAAAAGAATCTAAATATTAATATATGCGACTTCATAGATTGGCACCATCATGGTAGGAGGGTCTTGATTGTCCGAGCAAGCATCACGATTGCCCTTCTCATGCAAAAGGAGATTAGGACTGCCCAACTCTGAATTTGCGGACATCACAATCGCCTTTAGGCCATCGTGGTTTCTCAGGGGTCATATATTGGACAATAAGAGGGCCGTTAATGGATTCTTTGGCATATAACCCTCGTCAAGCAGTTGTGATTGCATGAGACATCACAATTTCTCTTTGAGATATCACAAATCATGTAGTGTATCCTTGATCGAGACATTGCCCTTTCTCTTATTGTTGGGCCATTACAATAGCTCCTACTTTGGTCCATCGTATTACGCTAAATCTAGTTTGCAAAATGATGGTAAACAACACGTTTATGATATCTTCAATCTCCTATTTTCTAACTTGGTGGATATCGAGAAAAAAATGAGTTGGGGAAGATGGATAAAATTTGTTGAAACTTTCTCCGGATAGGAGATCCTAACAAGAGGGAGGATGATCAAATGGTAAATCTACACTAGCCCTTGGGATGCAGGGGGATTGGGCATTCTAGATGTCCATGATTTGGCTAACAAATTAGTGGTGAAATCGATGATAAAAGCTTGGTGCAATGAAAAGAAATCCTAGTTCAAACTTATATTCGAAAGAAACAAAAACATGTCCCTTTCTGGAAGCACTAGAGGGAATTTCCATGATCGTCTAAGGCTCCCCTTTACACTTATCCAGTAGTCCTCAAGGCTCTCATTTAGTATGATCATTATGGAAATACTAGAATACGTTGAGTCCTTATTGATCCATCAATAGTGACTAGAAATGGGTTCTTCATATCCGTCAACATTACTTCATGTGGTTCCTTATTGATATTATCAAGAGAGTGGAGAAAGCGAATATCCAAAGAGAGAAAAAGGTATGGTCCAATGGATTTCGTAAGCAAAAATCTCATACGAACCCAAAGAAAACACGTTGGATCAGATTCGGGCACATCAACTCCAATTTTAGGGTCGACTATGCTAATTGGTGTCTCTTAAGATGTGAAGCTAGCGTCTCATTTTGGAGACTCATATGTTTCCCCAGTATGATTTCCCTCATTTGAAGGATCTAAAGTGGAGCAATGAAAACAAAAAGACTTGAGACATTCCTAGAATCAAGAGAAATCTCGAGACCCATCGGTCTATGAGTAGAAAGTGGTGCGTTGATTCGTTGTGGGTCATATGGGAATTCAACATCAATGATCTATGACACCTTTTTATTGAAAATAAGAAAGTGGTTCTAAGGTGGAAAATTTTCCAATTAGACATCTAGACCAACATTAGGGATAATAAAATCTATGGTTCCCCTCCCAACTGTAAGAGATATTTGAGCCATTGTCAAGACATCATAGAACTTCTTTTCTCTTGCCTGACGAGTGCTCTGATTTGGTTTAGTGTCAAAAAGTACCTTGTGATGGCATCTGGTCTCATGGACGCAAGCCTTGTTTGGTGATGTTATTGGATATTCCACAACTCTCTTGAATGCCATAAAAAGCAACAGAACATTCTCGAGAATTTGGAAGGAAAGGTGTGCAAGTAACTTTGATAAAGTTTCGAAAGATTTCTTCCTTGGGAAAATCCCAAGTCTGCTTAGGTAGAAGAATCCGAAAGTATAAGACCTCTCTACCTTTGAAACATCATAAAGTGTCTATCTTGAAAGATAATAACCTGAAAAAATACTTTGTACCTCTCTTTAATTTTCTTGTGTTTCCTCCTTTTTAATCTCAAGCAATCATTCATTAAAAAAAGGGAAAAAAAAGAATGCATGGTGTAATGATAAATACATTGAAGGTTTCATGAAAAGTTCAAATTTGGTGTAGTTATAGTTGTATGAAGGTTACAATCTGAATGAGTTGTATGATAGATGAAGCTATCGCCCATAGCATTAACTTTAAAACCAGAGCAACCAAACAGATATCAACAGCAATGAGACTAGAAGGGGAGATGAATTTTATACTTGTTAAATCTGTTGATAACATGAACACAAACTCCAAGTGTTATTCGCTATATGAGCAAACACTTTGAACTGTGGGGAGTGATCAATAGATCCGGAAAATGAGACATGTATGATCTAAACATCATATCATGCTCCAGAAATTGATCAGCAACATTCACTTCGGCTAAAAAAGGTCTGGATTGTCGTACATCATAGAGGACAATTTGTGATCCTGACCCCTGTTTGGGGGAAATTAGGAGACAACAGTTAGTATGTTTGATGAAATGGATTTCACATCGGTCTCCAGCATAGGAGACTAAGCAGTCTCAGAGAACGTTGACAGCTGAGAGGATGACATCCTATGTATATAAGTAAATCCCACTCCAGTGGCATCAAGTT
This sequence comes from Ceratopteris richardii, assembly GCA_020310875.1. Lineage (NCBI taxonomy): Eukaryota > Viridiplantae > Streptophyta > Polypodiopsida > Polypodiales > Pteridaceae > Ceratopteris > Ceratopteris richardii. Next base: position 77,041,956 of record CM035412.1, on the reverse strand, counting down.
TTAACCTTCTTCTTTGCAGCCTCTGTCATATCTTCATTTGTTGAACCTTTTACTACCAAATCCACTCTGAAAGATAGAAGTAAAATGAACACTAGTTAAAACAAAATCTACGCCATTGACGTGCTTCGTATCTCCTCCTAATTCTCTTGTACAATTCCCTTGTGCATTCATTCCTTTTAATCAATGTCAAGCTATGTGTGTGAGACGAAACTGTGCGATAGTAACCTAACCGTTCTCAATGTATAGTATCCACCTCCTGTAAACAGACTCAATTATCGGATTGATGGAGACAATATCTTCTTCCATCTGCAAATTACATGAGGAATTATACTCTTTCTTCATCACATTGGACTTGCTTGTATTTGTACGGTGGATACAATTCATCATGGTAAATCTACCACAAGGAGAGCTTCCCATCAGTTTTATATGCATTTTCGGGCATGATATCTATTCGCAAGTGAAAGCGGAGCGGACCGGAGCTCATTGCACTCCATCCTTCTTTTCGGAATATGTGCAAATACATAAAGTCGCAAAGATGGATACCTTTCTTTTCGTTTTTGCAGGAAACGCGCTAGAGAGGCCTTTCTCGCGAACGGAAGTTCTGCACGAACAAGATCATGATTTTAAGTAATGGCCGGTGAAACATAAATGGGACACACAGAGAACCATAATGCATAGACTAAAGTGCAGTCATGTATTCAAACACTATACGTGCATACTGTATTTGCATACTTTACACCTGTGGACCTGGGAGCCATATATAGATGCACATTATTGAGTCGACATAAGAACATAACAGTTACGTATATTTAGACATGCATATGCGAGTGGACATTCAAGAATGAAAGTGCATCCGGTGTCTGATTCTTGAGAGTTGTGGATTCATCAAATATTGATGATATATTTCCGACTGCCAGGATGGGAGCAGAAAGTTGCAGCTTGGTTCGCATGCTGAAGAATTACAGTGGCCTTCTATTCGATTTCTGAACGTGGACGCGCAACGACGAATGCGATATCGAGGATGTGCCGATCCGGCTGCCCCAAAAATGTAGAGGGATATGTGTATATTGTATTTGTACGGTCAACTCAATACTGATGCATATGTTTGATATCTTTATACCCAAGGACATTGCACAGATAAGCTTATAAACGCAATCACATGCATACATACATGCCACCATACCTCAGCTGACAAATATATATAGACAAGCATACGTCGATGGGCACTCAAGTATTCAGGTGCATCCGGGTTTCTGATTCTTGCGAATTATGGATTGACCAGATATTGATGGCAGATAAAATACAAGCTTGGGCTTGCTTGTTCGAAAAGTGCAGTGGCGTTTTCTCTGATTGTTAATCTTGGAATTGCGCTGATGAATGCAACATGAACAATCTGCAGGCTGGCCATCCTAAATATATACTTAAAACTAGAAACAGATACATCGATAAATGCATGTACACACGAATATAATGCATATACATATGCCTATGTATATGAATACGTATATATATACAACCATGCATATGGAAATGCACATTCAACGATGAAGATGAATTTGCTTTCTGATTCCTGGGAGTTGCGGACTCATCAGATATTTGCGATATATTTCCGTATCAAGATGGGAGAAGATCAAGTACCAGCTTGGGTTCGTTTGCTCAGTATTTGCGGTGGCCTTCTATCTGATTGTTGAACATGGAAATGCGATGATGAATGCGCTATGGAGGATCTGCAGACCGGCTGTCCTGAGAATTTAGACGTTTCCGTCGGCGAAGCGCATCTCCTGTCAGTGAAAGCGTCGCGATTTCCTCCTCCAAGAAGACTCCTGTTAAAGTTTGAATTGTCGTCAGCAATGAGGGTTGCATTTTCCTCCGAGGTTTGCCTCCAATGATCGCTACAACTTGCAGCAATCACCATTAGTGCGTGTGCCTGCTCAAAGAGTCAAAGTGAAATCGATTAGGAGTAATCTTTTCGCATACTCATTCAGGAGGATGATCGACGATTCGCCGAAAATTTGTGGGAAAACGAACATAAATTCTCTCTCTCTCTCTCTCTCTCTCTCTCTCTCTCTCTCTCTCTCTCTCTCTCTCTCTCTCTCTCTCTCTCTCTCTCTCTCTCTCTCTCTCTCTCTCGTGGTAAGACGGCATTGCCATCAAGAAATTACAGAAGACGACATCCACCTTTTCTGAAGAGACATCGTCGTACACATGGACAGTTCCTTTGTAGAATATTGTGAGCTGCGGAGCGATTGGATGCTGTGCAGTTTCACTTAGGGCATCAGAACACGAGCGTCCAAGCTCTCCGAGGAGATCAAGTGTTACGGACGTCATATTCTCCACAGAGCTTGGATCGTGAAGACGAACGTGGCACCAATCTGCTGTTGGTACTCAGAGGCGAGAAGCAATCAATTTCTCACAGAGTAAAGCTAAGATTCGAAGAGAAACTCGTACCGGTTGCACATAGAAACTGAAGCAATATGTAATAGCACAAAATTCCCCATGTGCAGGATCTGGTCAGTTCATGTGCGCCATGTTAGAGCTCAATTCCATCACATGTTGACGATTGAGCTTTGATGTAAGCCAGTGCACCTAAACAACATGTGAAACGTGTGGCATTACTCGGAAAAATCAATCAGAGAAATAGAATATTCAATATCTATACAACCAAATTCTCTGTAGTATTCTCTAATATTGATGAATGCATGATACCATTCTACAATTGTAAGTGGATTTTTTTAAGCAAACTCATGTTGCAATCGTAAACGAAACATTTCAGGAGGAACCAAGCAGTTTGAAGTATTCGGTAGGACCACACACGAACTCAATAGGAGACTCTTACAAAATGTTAAACAATCTTATGCTGCAATCTTATGTTTGAAGAATTTGGTTTGACCACACACGAACTCAAGCATGTGAGATAAGTCTCACAGTCAACGTTATTGTTTCCAAAAATTTCATTAATTTCCTTTAGTCCTATGTTCTCGGTTGTATTGGATGCATGTAGACTCTTATAAATAACTGACATATTCTAAGAACGTTTTGTGGAGTGAAAGTTTTGTGCTCAAATGCATTGATATGCATATATCCAAAAGGGATTATGCACTCTTAGTGCAATTGAAATAATAAACAACGGATCAATAAGTTGGTGGACAGAATTTAACTAAAACCTTAGGGACTTTCCTCCTTTTTGATTGTGTGGAAACGTTTACGAATGACATTTTTTATTTAGCTTTGGGTTATGAAACCATGTTGTACACAACTTTCCCTCACCTCCTTGAAAATGAAGGTGATTGGTTGGATTTTATTTTACTCTTTTGACAACGTGTTTACAAGAAAATATTACCTCGCTATATGAAGTCGAGAAGTCAAATCTTGGCTAGAAATCCAATTGATTTTTTACCATGAAAATATCTCCTCTTTTTCCATGGAAGAACTTGAAACAACAAAACTTGTTACCACTAGAGCCTGTGAAAAGGAAAATGGACATGAAAAACTTTTGTACATGCTATTTTGAATAAAACATATGGTTCCCTAGAAAACCACACATAGTTTTGAGATAACCTATCATGAAACTTGACAGAACTTTGAGAATCTTGTAGGATGTAGAAATTTTTTATTCCCATAGACTCCTTCCAACCGCACGTGATTTTGTATATAGCTGTGTTGTGAAGCTCATATCTCAGTGTATATGTAACCATTTCTTGCATTTAAACACTCATTGGAAGGTTTATCTTGTGTGCTTTCTCTGTCTCAAATATCTCCTTCAAAGCATATATATTCTCTAAGATATCAGTCAAACAGTGAAGTGCAGTGTTTCAACATACATGTGTAGACAAGTAGTCTATCTTGGTCGGTTAAGTTTCCCAACCAAAATATATCCAAATTGCTGCATATATATTTTCTGAGTATTAGTCAAACAGTGAAGCTCAGTGTTTCAACATACCTCTGTAGATAGGTAGTCTATTTTGGTCGGTTAAGTTTTCCCAACCAAGGCATATCCCAATAGTCAGATCTGGTCATTTTGCCATTTTCTCTTGCCATAGACTCCTTCCAATCGCATGTGATTTTGTACATAGCTCTATTGGGAAGCTCATATCTCAGTGTATATGTAACCATTTCTTGCATTTAAACACTCATTGGAAAGATTATCTTGTGTGCTTTCTCTATCTCAAATATCTCATTTAAAGCATATATATTCTATGAGATGTCAGTCAAACAATGAAGTCCAATGTTTTAGCATACCTATGTAGACAGGTAGTCTATTTTGGTCAGTTAACTTTCCCAATCAAAACATATCCAAATTGCTTGGCTTTTAGCTTTCTGGAAAGCTCTTTGCATATTATATCTCTATCCCAAATATGTCATTCAAAGGATTTATATTATGGAGATATCTATCAGAGAGTGAAGTCTAGTTTTCGAGTATACTTGTGTGCACAGGTGGTCTATTTTGGTCAGTTGATGTTCCTGACCAAAATGCATCCAAATAGCTTGTTGGAAAGATATTTGTGTGTAATTTCTCTGTCTCAAATATCGTCCTCAAAGGATATATATTCAAGGAGTTATTAGTATGAGAGTGAAGTTCAATTCTTCAGCATACTTGTGTGGATAGGTAGTTCATTTTTGTCAGTTGCATTTCCTAATCAAAACTTGTCCAAATTAAACTAATTATAGCTTGTAATAAATCTCTCTTTGTCTACTTTGATTGACTAAAGGCACAGGTCCATTTGAGTTTTGTATTGAGAGAAGCGAGCTATGTAAGGTGTAGCTATTTATCCAAGTGCTAGACATACAAGGGCTCACTACACGTTTTTGTTGCGCATAGGAGAACTCATTCTCCACAAAAATCTCTCTCTCACTCTCTGTCTCTCTCTCTATCTCTCTCTCAAAAGTGCAATGAGGGAAACGAAGTCGGAGATGGGGATTTGACCAAAGAGCTGAAATTTTTGCAAAGAAGGAGATGCATGGAGATGGAGAGTGGAGATGGTATAGATGGTAATGGAGACAAAAAAAACCAAGAAAAATACAAAATTTACTTGCTTACCTATGATTCCAATGTCATGACTCTATGTCTTACTGTCTCACACTCATCCTCCAATCATGCTCCCCAACAACGATGACGAATTTGGTATCACTCTAGCACAATGGGAGTACCATTGTGATGAGATCTACCTCATAAATGTCAATTCATGGAGACGTGATGATGGTATGATGACCATTAGAAAGAGGAATGCACACACACACACTTAACATGCACATTAGTTTAGCTGGTTGGGCCCTTCACCATTGAAGGATGAGGGTGAACCCTTCTGGGTTTGTGCTAGATATGTCTCACCACTTGAGTGGTGAGGTTTTCATTGAGCCTCTTCCGGGGATGGTTGGGCCTTGAGTGTATGTACTTCAAACTGGTTATCTTGTTTGGCCTTAGGGCTATCCCTTCCTAAGGTCTACCTTAAGAGATCTTCAAGCTCAATATTCTAGTAGTTAGTGGGCATCCAAAATTTACTTTGTGGGATTCAGAAGGTTCCATGGGTGGTATGCTTGCGTTTCATTGTACATTCAAATTAATCCATACTAATAAAAATAGAGAGCCTGTGTTGTTTACACTAGGCATGGAATTTCACACGTGATCTACTTGTTATACAAGGCGTCTTTAAGACATAGGAACATGAAGAACACAAAGAAGACTACCACAAAAGGTAATGCCGCTGTCCCAAGCCGCTTGTCAGGGTGGTTGGGCATCTTGCCTCGTGAGGCGGGGGCAAGCGTTCAACCCCCACTAACACCATGTAAGGGACATGTTTAACATGGAGAGTTGTATCTTGTGGTTGATGTGTCACCATTCGTCTTGCCCCATGATAGTTGTGACCGTAGTTTAACCTAGCCATGTAAACCCCTATTCTTGTGGGATAAGGGGGGTCCCATGGGTACTATGCCCTTCCTTGTACAGTTGCAATTTCAAACTTAAAGCATGGAGGAGTAGGCCTCGGCTGAACCTTAATTTAAAAAAAAAGGTAATGCTGCCTCATCCTTGATGTCATTTTCTAAGCGTGGAAAGACTAGCGAACCGATTGCCTTTTTTTGCTGTAGACATGCCGTGACCCGTCTTATTCTTGACATAATTTTCCTTTCTCCTACAATGCAATGGAAGGCTACAGAACGAGCCGCCATTGTGTTTTGTGTGGCAATGGCGTCTCATCCTTCACATCCTTTCCATACGTGGAAAGACTACAGAACAGATCAGCCTTATCTTCTATGTCAATAACGCCATGACTCGTGGGTCGTGACTCGTGACCCGCCTCATCCTTCACGTCAGTTCATTTCTCAACCAATGATAGAGCAATAATGTGAATCACGTGAATTTGTCAGATCTGGCGCAGCTTACAATTGCTTGACTGAGAAGTTGAGAACTTTTCATGGAGGTATTTGAGGACATGGGTTGACACATTCTTGCACAGGACATTGCGCAGCTCTCCGCAACTTACATAGTTGTACCACACTTGAATCCATGGATGTGTGCGAGAGTTCAAGTACCATATGCATTGATTACTAAACCAGTCCCCTAAAGTGGGGACCTTAGATGACCTGCAAGGTGAGTGTGCTTTTCTTTGAATTTAAAGCATATCTCGACGAGTATGCTGTTGGGAAATGAACTCACAACCTCTCAGTTATGAGTGTGATGGGCTAACCACTTGCCCCAAAAGCCATGGTTCAGGATTACTTCCTAATCCTCTCTCTTAAGGCATGGTTTAACCATCTCCTACTAGGATTATGTGACATTCCTTCCCCCTTAGACTGAGCATTGTCCTCAATGCTCACTTGTGGACCCTTCTAACTCTTGGACCCACTTTCCATGCATGAACGCTTCCACCAACCTCAACTCTAGTAGATGGACCAAATTTGGACGTATCCCACCCTCCGTGGGTGCCCAAATGCCCATGTGCCTTCATCCAAGGGTAGTTTCACACTCACCGTAGATAAGCGCTTTTTCCAAGTGCCCATGAATGAGGTGTGAACCTCAGTCTCACCCAATTTCTCAACTAGGCTCTGATACCAATGTTTGATTACTCCGATGAATCCCCTCGTTTTCTTCACTCTCAGGTCTACACACTTCGTGAGACGATTTGACACATACACACATGGAGTTCTCTCTGTTCGATGTACCACCCTACAGCATACTCATTCCATGAAGACTCTCTCTCTCTAATTCCATATTAGTTGAGTCACTTATGGCTCTACACATGGGTGCCACATGGCACTCATGTGTGAGCCCATCTAAATGGAGTTAAGAGGTGGTTCACATCTCCTCCATAGGTTGCCTCCATATAACATTTCCTTCCCCTTAACTCCATTTTTGTCCTCAAAAATGGTACCAGAAGGTCTAAAAGAAAGAGATAAACAATGGAATAGTACTCCCACTAAATCCCCATGTATAAAATACATGGTCATGACTCCGTGTTGTTTCCCATATCCTTCCACTTAAGAAGACTCTTGGGAAGGTAATCTAAAGTTTGGAAACCGTCTCTGAAGGGTGCTAACCCACTCCCATGTAGTACTATCTTCTGAACTATCTTTCCACTTTACCAGACACTCTTTATACAAGTGACTTCTCGTCCGTTTCTCTCAAGTGTGTAGTATGCTCTCAGGCTCATGTGGAATAGATTGAACAGAAATAGTATGCTCTCAGGCTCATGTGAGGCTCAGCTACCTCACTATCTCGAATGAGGTTGTCAGATTCACACAGCCTTTTCTTAAGTCTTAAGTATTTGGAAAGGTCCACAATACCTAGGAGATAGTTTTGGATAGGGTCCCATCTTTATGGTTTTAGACCTAGATGGAACTCTAAGATAGACCTTCTCTCCTACCTCAAAGTTGATATCTCTCCTTTGAGGGTCAGCATAGGCTCTAGCTCTATCCTGAGCTCTCCTAGTGATGTCCTTAGCAAGCCTAAGCATATCATTCATCTCTTCCAAGAAGTCCTTTGCAGCTTGAACTTTCTCATTCTGCAAACCTACTGCATAAGGAGCTCTTGGCTAAAACCCATACATAAGCATAAATGGACTATGCCCAGTCAAAGAGTGCTTGGCACTATTATATGCAAACTCTACTATAGGTAAATACTCTTCCCAATTAGTTTGCCTTTCATTCACATATGCTCGAAGCATATCCTCTAGGATTTGGTTAACACTTTTTCTTTGCCCATCCGACTGTGGATGCTCGAGCGTACTCATGTTAAGTTTCGTATTCAACCTTTTGAAGACCGCTCTCCAAAAGTGGCTAGTAAACTTCCTATCCCAATCGGAAACTATGTCTAAAGGAAGACCATATATCCGGTATAGGTTCTCTACAAAGAGTCTAGCCAACTCTGGTGTCTTCAATGTAGTACATGTCAGAATAAACCTAGCCATTTTGGTTAACCTATCCACAAGTACCCAGACCAAGTCGTGCCCTCTCTGTGTCTTAGGTAATCCGACTATAAAGTCCATGGAGATACTCTCCCACTTCCCATTAGGAATATCCAATGGGTGGAGTAGTCCTCCAATCCTCTATCTCTCAGCTTTGTTGACGTGAAATTTAGTGCACTTAAGCAAATACTCTAGGACGTCCTTATGAAGTCCAGGCCAATAAAACTGCCTCTTAACAAGAGCATAAGTCTTGTTAACTCATGGGTGCCCCGCACTAGGTGTGTCATGACACATGCAAAATATGCCGTCTCATCTCAAAATCTCTACGGACACACACCTTACCTTTATATAATAGATATCCATCATGGACACTGTAATTCCTCCACTTGCATCCTTCTTGAGTACCTGTCGATACTCCATCCTCCTTGGAAACCCGTATATCATGATCCCCATTCTCTATGGCTTCCCAAATCTCGGAATATATAGGATCAAGCCTACATTTCCCTCTAATGGACTCAACTAGCTCACTAGTGATCTGAGTAAAACTCAGTCCATTGAGCATAGGCATGTAGCTAAGTGAATCAACCACTACATTAAACTTTCCCTTCCTATACCTAAGCTCATAATCAAGCTCCTTAAGGGTCTCTGCCCATCGGGCCTTACGACCTTTAAGGCATGTTTGATTAGAGAGCCACTTAATGCTCTCTTGATCAAACACTATTGTAACTTTGGCACCATATAAATAATGACGCCACTTCTTCAAAGCATAGACAATTGTATACAACTCCTTCTCATAGACGGAGTAATTCTTCTCATCTAGTTCTAGTTTCTTACTCTCAAAAGCTACTAGTCGACCATCCTGTACTAAAACCGCTCCTATGGCAAAGTTACTCGCGTCAGTCTCAACCACAAATGGTTTATTGGGATCTGCTATATGTAAAAGTGGAGCTGTAGCAATTGCTGCTTTCAACTTTCCCATACTTTGCTTCTATTCGTCTCCCCAATGAAAAGCTTTCCCTTTCCGTTTAAGTTGTTCCTTCATCGGAACAACAATTTTGGCATAATTCTTAATGAATCTTCGATAGAAACCTAATAAACCTAGGAAGATTTGTAGCTCTTCCAAGTTCCTTGGATGTGGCCATTCCATAATAGCCCTTACTTTTTCAGGATCCATCTGGATTCCATCCTGGGAGACTATATGCCTAAGGTATCTAACACTACAACAGATCGATCGTATACCGAGGTTTTTACTGAGGGAAATGAACGCGCCTATTTTTGCCGCGACGTCGATGTAGCTGTCGGTATGCACGTCGATACTGCAGCGCCTGTATGGGTGTCGGTATGTGCGTCCGTATGGGCGTCGGTATAAGCATCGGTATGAACGTCGATATTACCGACGTCCATACTGACGCCCATACCAATGCCTCTGCTGGGTGCACCGTCATGTATACCGGTGCCCGCTGGGTGTATCGACGCTTATTCCGATGACATTACTGGGATTACCGTCGCGTATATCGAGGTCCATATCTGCAAAATTTCTTTTGGGCAGAGTGTGTTGTCTTTTGCTACAGCAACATTACCATGATTTTGCTTAACAAAAGACAATACACTCTACCCAAAAAAAACTGAGTATATGTGATGTGTACTCTAATGTCAATCAAAACATGATTTCATAAAACAGAATATTATTGGACACAAAAGAGATAATCAGAATGAACCATGAACCATGTACAAAAAAAGTGATATATTTCATAAATGAAGCATGTACAAGAGTGTGGCAAACCACTGTCATATATGACACTTTTACAAAATGTGGCAAAGAAATGCATTGCCATATAAAAATCAAATACAAAATTTTGGTGTGCCACTGCCATACACATGCAAAGAACGTTCCATATCTACAGTCCTGCAACAAAGAACATTAATGGAATGAGATAAATTCAAATGAAATTCCAAATAACAAGTAAAAACCAAGTTTATAAATTAATCACCTCATCGCAAACGCTCCCATGAAATGACTGCACCGCATCCCTCCAAGCCCTCCAATAGTGCAGTCAATCCGTGATGATATCCGTAAGCCTCCTCCATTCGTGTTGGAGGACGACCCATTGCCAGCTCCTACAACAAATAGACAAAACATTAGAGGAACATACATGAGAAACTCAACACAAATAAATTCAATAAATGAAATGGTAGTTACAAAGTCATGACACATCCTGTCATATCTGCCACTACCTAAATGTGACGGTCCAACCGTATCTAAACGTGTGGCTGTGGCATCTTGCTGTTGGGGATATCGGTCAGGAGTCTGCTGCTGCTCGTCGCTAATCAGATCCCACTCCTCAGCATCTAACCATACAGGCTTTGGTAAGCCTGCTCTTAAAGCATCACGAGCCTCTGATCGTCGATGGGACATAACCTCATGTGCGATGTGCAGAATCCACTCTGAACTGACAAGAGATTATCCACCGGCTAGTCGAAACTCCTGATAAATCGTTTGTGTCATATAATTCTTCCGATCTTTATCTTGTTCACTCCATTTCAGCATGATGGAGTGTCCAAACTGTATGGAACAAAGCTATCATATACGTGCACGCATTGCTTTGCCAGCCGCATCCATCATCGGAGCTCCATCTCAGATACTGTACACCTTGGAGTCATCATGGTCATGAGCACCCCAAGGTGTACGTGGTGTACTGCATGGCATACCTACATTTGAGGTACTCGTCCTAGGAGTAGAAGCGGGCGACACAACGTCTGTCGCACTACCTCCACAATAGCCACCTCCTCCAGACCTACCTGTATATCCATTCCTAGAACCTCCTCCTCCAGAGCGTGACCTCGACCTACGAGACGGGCCAGAACCTGTATCGCGCTGAGGCATCAAATGCACATGTTTACTACTAGACCCAGTAGGAGATGGCTGAAAAGGTGGTCATGGTTGAGTCACAAAGCTAGGAGACATACCTCCTGCAGGAGTAGCACCACCCGCAAGAGTGACATCGCCAGGAGTGACACCGGTGGGAGTGACACCGGCGGGAGTGAGGCCGGCAGGAGTAAGGCCGACAAGAGTGAGGCCGCCTCGAGTGAGGCCGGTAGGAGTGCTACCACAAGCGATCCAATACTGTGATGCAGCGGCCATATAAGTGGGAGGTACTTGAGAGATGAACTCTAAAAAATGCTCCTTTGTCATGGAATGAGGAGTGACTGGAGAACTGTCTCCCATCGTGCTCTATAAGAAAAGAACTCAAATAATTAGCATGTGATAATAAAGGTAATATAGAGAATAAACGGAAAAAAAAACAAAAATTAGTACGTACAAGTGTTTTATTCAAAAATCCTCTAATCTAGCATCCTCTTGAAGATCCAATGCACCGACAATATCTATCTCTATATTAATGGCTTCTAAATTACTTGCTATGCTGGTTTCTTCCTGATCATCGTCTATTGCTTCGTCTTCTCGAACAATGACCTCTTCTTCAATGACCTCTTCTTCTCTAACAATGATCTCTTCCTCCTCGACTATCGAATGAATCTCTGAGTTCACTACAGATGGACTATCTTCTACATCTATGTTCTCACAAATTTGTCTACTACATGGGCTGACTTGTAAAACAAATAGCCACTCTGGTTCTTTTGAATCTGGTATAAAAACAACTTGCTCACAATGTTCGGGAAGTACAAATGTATCACTTTCATCTGTCCATAATTTTGTGGAGTCAACTTGAAGCAAACCACTTTTATCGCACCTCATTGTTGCATTTCTTCCAGAGGTGACTACTTTGAACCATTTCACATCAAAAACAAAATAATCAAGCTTCCTAAAAGATAGTTTCAAGATATCTTGAATCACACCATACTCTCTAACATGTGCAGTACAAATCCATCATTTCCGATAAATTTGACACTTGCACTGAGTGCAAGGACATGTGATTCTCTCCTCCGGATCGAAAGAAGCCATCTGCTATAATATGGACATTTTAAATCATTTGTTTTTTTTATTAAACCTAAAAATCTTACTCCTAAAGACTTAAACCTAAAATACTAAAACCTAAATACTTAAACACCTAAAAAAACCTAAAACCATAATCTATATAATTATCCTATTTTATCTATATATTCAGATTTTTTCTTAATTAATCCTATTTCTATATATTTAATTAAACTATTTAAAACACTAGTACTTATTATACTTATTTATCTATATAATTATCCTATTTTTTAAAATTATTTATTTATTTATTTAGATTATTTCCTTAAACCCTAAAACCCTTATCCTAATCCTAAAACCTAAAACCCTATTATATATATATATATATATCTATATATATATATTTATTTATTTATTTATTTATTTATTTATTTATTAATATATTCAGATTTTATCTAAATTAATCCTATTTTGATATATTTACATATATATATATTTAATTATGTATATTTAATTAAATTATTTAAAACACTAGTACTTTTTATATTTATTTATCTATATAATTAACCTATTTTATATATATATTTATTTATTTATTCAGATTTTTTCCTTAAACCATAAAACCCTAATCCTAATCCTAAAAACCTAAAATCCTATTTTATATATATATTTATTTATATATTTAGATTTTTTCTTAATTAATCCTATTTTTATATATTTAATTATACATATTTAATTAAATTATTTAAAACACTAGTACTTTTTATATTTATTTATCTATATAATTATCCTATATATATATATTTATTTATTTATTTATTTATTTATTTATTTATTTATTTATTTATTTATTTATTCAAATTTTTCCTTAAACCCTAAAATCCTAATCCTAAAAACCTAAAATCCTATTTTGTATATATATTTATTTATATATTCAGAGTTTTTCTAAATTAAACCTATTTTTATATATTTAGTTATATATATTTCATTATATATATTTAATTAAATTATTTAAAACACTAGCTCTTTTTATATTTGTTTATCATTTTAAGTATTCTATTATATATATATATTTATTTATTTATTCATACTTTTTCCTTAAACCCTAAAACCCTAAAACCCTAATCCTAATCCTAAAAACCTAAAACCCTATATATATATATATATATATATATATATATATATATATATATATATATATATATATATATATATATATATATATATATATATATATATATATATATATATATATATATATATATATATATATAATTTTATATTCAGATTTTTTCTTAATTAATCCTATTTTTATATATTTAATTATATATATTTAATTAAATTATTTAAAACACTATTTATTTTTATATTTATTTATCCATATATTTATTCTATTTTGTATATATATATATTTATTTATTCATATTTTTTCCTTAAACCCTGAAACCCTAAAACCCTAATCCTAAAACCCTAATCCTAATCCTAAAAACCTAAAACCCTATTTTATATATATTAATTTATATATTCAGATTTTTTCCCTAATTTATCCTATTTTTATATATTTAATTATATATATTTAACTATATATATTTAATTAAATTATTTAAAACACTAGTTCTTTTTATCTCTATTTATCTATATAATTATC
>CM035412.1:76915478-77022978 GCA_020310875.1 Ceratopteris richardii | reverse complement strand
ACACACACATGCACGAGATTCTTCATCCCTACACAAACATTTAAATAGAGGCGATCGAAGATGGGACAAAGCTTGGAAAACGTAAGTAGAAGCTGTATTAAAAATAGAAAATATACATAATCCTCGCATAAGAGATATGAGGAGAGAAAACTCAATCTAAAAAATCCAGTAGAGAAAGGAATATTGAAAATTGAGGGGGACAATATAGTAACAGTAAGTAGTCCCTCCATTGGCTTGGGGAAGAATCTAATAATTCTATGTCAAAACAAATAACCTTTGAGTTCTTCTCAACTTGAGAAAATGGAAGAAGGTACTCTAAATCTTGCTCAAAGCTCACAACTTGGGTGGAATTGAGCTGAGAGATTTTCCAGACATTTAAATGAAGTGATGGATGAACTATTCCAAGTCATTTCATTTACTCACAAGGACTATACTGAGAGAAATATGCATAAAAACACAAGGGGGCAATCCTGAATTTTAAGAGAGGTAAAGATGCATATACACAGGCATGTAGACCTATTCATATCCCATTTTTTACAACTCCAATGACCATGAAACTTTGTGGGCATAATCACAAGAAGAATCCTACCTTCATACTCCAACCAATAAAGGAGTCAACAAGATCATGTAATTGATGCAATGACTCAGAAAAGTTGGCAAACTTCAAGCATTGTACTATAACAATGAATAGAGAGAAATATAGCTATAGAGATATGATGTAAATGTATTGCTAACTAAGAAATGATACAAAAAGTGGTTGGAGGACTCCATGAGCTTTGAGGTAAGTACAGTAGTCACTCAAAAGAGTGTGATCATCAACTCATGTACCTGTGACTAAGTGAAAGCATGTAAGTACATCTTCTTGAGATAATTATCGATTTGAATCTACTTAAAAGACTTGTTGATATTTCAACAGTGATATGGATGAACACACTATGAAAACCGAGGAACTTTTTTCCATCTTTAGGAGGTCTTGTTCCCTCGGTTTGTATATATTTATATAACCCAAATGGGTTACTTAACTTTTGTACATTCACATTAGGAAAAAAGGTGAACCCTGGATGGGCCTTTTATCTTAAGGAGTGATTAGTGATGGACCAATCAGAAGAGGGTGGTGGCCACAGTCTATACCCTCTAAAATACTAGGTTGAAGGGGGAAGAGGGGACAAGATTCCTCTATGTTCAGGGTTGTCTTCTAGAGACAGAAGAAATCTCGTAATCAGGCTGGGCCCGAAAATTCAAAATTTTTTTAAAAATGTAAAACTCATCATAATACCATTAAATGACCTCCATATCACTTTTCACGGTCAAAAGTTCTATTTTTGACTTCTAATTCAAAATTCGTGCATGTTTTTGAACTAAAAAAGTGATTGTTTTCAAAATAACTCAAAAAACTCTATTTTCCCTCTTCAAACTCCCATTTTCATACCCAAAACCCAAAAAGTCATATTTTTCACCTCTATTCCCTCCATACCATACAACAGAAGCGTTGTTTCTCCTCCTACCATTCTCCCAACTTCTGCAGCGATGAAAACAACTCTTACTCCCATGGAAAGCTCAAGAGCTCGTAGGAGACCAAAAGACGAAGTTCACACAATGATGTGCCACAACATCAAAACAATGGAAGGAAGTTGGCTACCACAAGAGTTTTGCAAAGGTGCATGGGTGTACATGCAGCCATCTGCACTTGGTCCTCATCGTGTTCGAGATCGTGGAAATTTGGATCTTCATTGGAAAGGTAAGCTCTTAGGCTTCAAGCAGCAAACACATGGTGGGATGGTTGCTATTGTACAACATGTCTTCACAGTTTCAACCATGAAGTTAGAAAACTCCAATAGAATTAGATATCCAATCCGTTGTGAGTATTTCTATTTTTTCAATGCTTCATGATGTTAAATGTGTTAATTACTCATCTCATATGTTTTTCATTGCTACAGTCATATTTCCTTCTAGTTTAGTGGAAGAGGAACCACTTCATAGTCTTACAGGAACTTTCAAAGCATTACATGCAGACATTGGGGCATTAGTGTTTCTAGATGTACCTCCTGGTACACTTATTTATGAAAGGATCTTCTTTTACAGTCACAAGTACATTGTTCCTTCCATAGATGGTGAATATGGAAGGTTGGAGATTATCAAAGTTGACTCTCTTCTTAGTTTAGAGTGGCCAAAACCTGATTTTTGGTCCATATCATCTTTCAAGCGTAAGATGGTGATGGACATACATAATTCTTTGAAATTCACACGAGTGTCTAGATCAATAGGTCTTCATTGGACTCTACCAATCCATTGCTTTGTTTTCATATTTCAAGGCATTCCTTTTGTAGAAACTCCTATAATGTTCCTATGTAAAGATATTACATATGAAGTAGTAGAAGGATTGTTAGGGGAAAACTCGGGTTATGTAGAAGGATTGTCAAAAGGGAATAGATATGGTTGTAGAATTGGTGACATAGGTATAGGGTTTTGCTATTTAAAACATCACACCTCATTGTACATCAGATTTTATTATGATCGTTGGATGTGTAAACTAGGAGAGTGGATACCTTTGCAAAGCTCGGAGGGATCTTTCGCTTCATTTGAAATTAATGTGAAGTTACCAAACAATGATATGTAGGTGGTTTTAGTTAATCAACATTAGAACTTGGATAACTTGAGAGAGCACTTACTTATCATGGGATATGATGATCTTCATGATTTCCAATACAAGGGAACAAGGTAAGAGTTGTATTCGATATATACATATAGATATATATATATCTTATTCCATCACTATTGTTCATGATTTGAAAATGTTTTACTCTTTTATGAATTGTCCATAGATTGGAAAGAGATTGGAAGACAAAATCAAGGTTCTTGCAGATTGGAGCATGGATGGAACTGAAATTTCTTTGTCATAACTCTTTTTTGTAAAGATACTGTCAAACCTGTAAACAAACCTATTTTTGCAATGAAAAATTTTTCACATTTGCTTCAAGGATATTTTGGCCACATTCTACTTGTATCTGTACATTCTCAAGGTTTTTCTTGAAAGAGCATTCTTATTCTTTATTTTCTTTGATGTGATCTCAAATATCAAAGTTTTACTTTCCAAGACTCTTATGTTTTAATTTAAGGAAAAGTCACTTCTATGAAAAAGTGGGACCCATCACTTAAAAATTCTAGAAAGTTATAAATAGGAGTCCTCTCTCCTCATTTCTCACTTTTGCAACTACATTGAGTGTTAGAGCAGTCTGCATTTGCAAGCTATGGCTTCCACCTCTGTACCTACTAAGAGTGCACGCCACAAGTTTCTAGAATTTTTGGAGGATTCAGATAAAGGTCAACATGACCTATATGATCTTCTCTCCAAGGTTCCTGACCTCCATGGAACCCTACAAATGAATGTCAATGCTTTGGAGGAGCTACTTCAATATATGCACGTTCATATATTGCGTTTCTCCATCAAAATACCACCATATGATGGAACCTGGGTTCCATGTGACCTTCTCACCTACATTCACAAAGGTGATGAGGCATTTGCAAAATGATTGAAATGGTTCCAGGTAATTGCAGAGGAAGCAGGACACCTTCTTGATGAAACTGTGCCACTTATAAGGAGATTGAATAGGAAACGTAAGATGGGTGCAAAATATCTTTCATTCATTGCTGCCACAATTTTCTATGTGAATGAGGAACCAAAACCAATTCCTCATGAGATCCCTCATCTTCTTACAAGTGGTTTTGTCGAGGATAAAAAGGAACCACCTCAAGAACCCTTGAATCTCCTATTAGAGAGAGAAGCTATTGAGAAAACTTATCCTTTTCGTGTGGATGATAAGTTGAAAGAAGTGCCTAAGCCATCCACCTCTTCGGAGCCAGAAGCAACTATTCCAGAGGTGGAGATTGAAACTTTTTTAGTGGTTCTTGTCGAGGGACAAGAATATTTGTTTTTACATGATGTAGAGAAGGCATTTGGGCTACGACTGGATGAATGCCTAAGTTTTTTTTGTACTTTGTCAGAGTGTCCTTTGGATAGTACCTCTGACTTGTTGGAGAAAAAGTGTTTGCCATTTGGTGACTCAGTGGCCAACACAGTAAAATTGGTTTGCAATGACATACTTACAAATGAACATCAACATATCACAGAAGAACAATTTAGTAATGAGCAAGAAAGGATATTGGAATCAAAAGTTCCCGCCTCACCAGTAATCGAGCAGAGTGGGATGTCCCACTCCAACATTAATTTACATCTTCAAGAGAGAGGAGAAGAAGAAGATAGAGTTCAAGATGTAAGTATCTTCAATTCATGTCATTCATTCTTACAAACACATGCAGCTACTAATCATAAAACTTTGTGCAGGAGGTGATTGAAGTGGACAAGTTTGTAGCAAGGAGTGGAGGTGATCGAGTGGCTCGTGGAGGTGGCTCATCCCTTGCAAACTACATTGGAAACTTCGCAAAGAACATTTTGTAATTATCCATAAAGATTTCAGTCCGTAGGGCCACTTCATGACATGGTGTCTAAAGGCCTTAAGTAAATTGCTTTGTTTATCAACCATTACACAGGGGAGTAGTTGTATCTTTTTAGTTAAGAAATCCCTTGTAACTACAACCTTAGGTTCCAACTTCCGTGGAAAGGTCTTAGGTCAAATAGGTATATCTCTAGGTCTAGGAGTTAGAAATGTTGATGAAATAGCAACCTCAATTTTGACTTACACCCTACCCATGGCTTTGGAGCGTCGAAAGAGAGTCATTGAGAAACTCAAATCCAATTGATGTAAACAATTGAATCAATATCAAATTTTCACTTTGCTTTATTTTTAATTGTCTCAAGTCTTTCTTTTTTAGTATATTATCTTAAATTCTTTTGGACCTGCATGTGATGTATTGAGGTCATGTAGGGCATTGGGAGGCATTGGGAGGTTCTTTACTTTCATTCTTTTAGACCTTCTTACTCTCATTTAAGGTCTTGTGGGCCATTGGGAGGCCAAATAAAGCCCTACCATAGAAACGCGAGAGAAGGCCCTGCAAAACGTTTGTAGGGCCTTCTCTCGCGTTTCTGTGGTAGGGCTTTATTTGGCCTCCCAATGCCCTACATGACCTTAAATGAGAAAAATTTCACTAGATGGATATTATCAAGAATGCAAATGCCCTAGGTGACCTTACATGAGAGTGAAACTTCACTAGATGGATATTTTCAAGAATGCAAATGTTCTAAGTTTCAAAATGCTCTGCTCATATGTTTCAAAGGTATAGGGAGGTCAAAATTTGTTCATGTTCACTCCTCATGCACTAGCTTTACTCCTCATGATCCTTCTTTACTCTCATTCTTTTGGACCTTCTTACTCACATTTAAGGTCTTGTAGGGCATTGGGAGGCCAAATAAAGCTCTGCCACAGAAACACGGGAGAAGGCCCTGCAAACGTTTTGTAGGGCCTTCTCCCACGTTTCTGTGGCAGGGCTTTATTTGGCCTCCCAATGCCCTACATGCCCTACATGACCTTAATGAGAAAGAAATTTCACTAGATGGATATTATCACTAGATCAAAATGACAAGATAAGAAAACAATCACTGATATATGAGAGATTATCACAAGAAAACACATGGAAATGTAAAATGATTGCTCATGTTTCATTCTAAATAATGAGATTATAAAGGGAATAGAGAAAAAGTGCTAATGTTTCATTGAAAATGGCCATATTTACAAAAAATCTCTTGTCTGTAGAGATCAATTACAAAACTTAGCTACGATCACCCCTAATTCTCCTAGCTAACTGTATGTCCTTCGGTTGTATAGTGACTCGCTTAGCATGGATGGCGCACAGGTTGGAATCCTCTAACATTGATATCAAAAATGCTTTAGCTATCTCTTGTAAAGCTTCTAAAGCTAGAGCTTGGATCCTTAACCATGCACAATACCTTTGTAACTCTTCTTTAACCACCCTTGAAAAGGGTCTTCTAGGTATCAGAAGCTCAGTTGTCTTTTGATAGTGCCTTATCTGTGCAAATGCCTTCATATATCTTCTTCTTTGTTGTGGTGCTCTAGCTTGTGGTGGTGGTGGTCTTTGTTGGACATTTTCTTGTGGTCTTGGTTGGGGTGGTCTACGACGGGGTTCAAAGACTTTCTTCTTCCGTTGCACGCGTCTTGAGATCTCTCCTTGTTCAGGATGTTGTTGCTGGCTTTGCTCCCTCTCTTGATCATTGGGTATGGCCCCCTGATTTTTTGGTAGTGTTTTTCCCGCTACAGTAACCCTATGATTTGTAGGTATTTCTTCGTTACCCCATGGTGGCAATGTTTGACTCTCCTCACTTGATTGTGAACGTTGTTGAGACACATCCTCATGCGATTCATCAAAATCATCATCAGAAACTACCTGTCTGTGAGCACACTCCTTCATCCTTGTCTTTGTTGGTCTTTGGTGATGGAGGCTCATCATATGATGATGGTGGTGATTGGGGTTGATTTACGGCCTCTTCCCTGGATTGACCATGTTCCACTTGTTCATGCAATTGTTCACTCCCAGAGGTATGACCACCACCTATTTCGCAATGGGATGCAGAGCGCGAGACACTACGTCACCTGTGGTGATTCACCCGTGGTGGCTTCTGAGTGCCTTGCACATATGTAGTAAAGTTAATGGGATCCCTCCTTGCAGTTTGCTTTGTTCGTGCCATCCTCTATAGTGCTAGAATGTTGAAATGAGACAATGAGTCTCCTTTTATAATGTTTCACTTAAAAAGGTTATGTTCACATCTGAATGGACAAAAAATAGTTAAAAAATTAAAAATTACCTTTAAAAATTGCAAACAAGAGATTAGTGTGTAGCAAACCTTATGTATTATTCACAAAATTCCATGAATGTATTAGATGACTTCACTTCCATGATGAACCCTGTCGTGTTCTTGTAGCCCGCCATTGAGCATGACGTAAAGGTCCCAATGATGACTTCCATTTTTCACTAGCTAAGTTGTGTTGATTAAATCTTGCAAGTTTTGCAACTTTCGACTCCTTGGCTTGTTCCATTGCATATGTCCTTGAAAATGCAGTACGATAAAACCAATTAAACATCTCTTCCATATAGTTTGATTGCATTGCACCACCACCATGTCATATGTTCTTGAAGTAAACACCTCTAGCCTTGTAATGTGACTTCTCCATTCCTTGTGTACTAAAAATCTCCAATGAACCATATCGATGCATAAAAAATGCTCCATGTGCAAATAAAATATGCTGAAATGATATAAGTACATATAACACAATCTTATCAACAAGAAAATTGAAAAAATAAAAAAAATTACAATGTAATGTGTAATATTGCTCTCTCCCCAAGATAGGATGAAACACTTTGCAAACTCCATTAATGTATCTTGAAACAACTGACGGTCATTTTTGTTGGAGCTATTAAGACTCATGAAGCCTACCAACTTATCTAAGCATGACCAAACCTTCTTTCACCTATTACTAAGGTCAATTTGAGAATCATTATCAGTGGTGATCATGCACAAGTCTTTCCATAGCTCCCTGCATTCATTTTTCTTAGGGCTTACACCTCTTCTGAACAATTTTCTTGCCTTCTTCCCTGTCATGGACACTTGTTGCAAACTATTTTGCGATTCACTAGGTTTTTTGACAACTAGAGTTACATTACCACCATGACAACCAATCGAATTAAGCAACTCTTCCAATTTTTTGATTGCTTGTACAGATTTATCATGGAAAATGCATATTCTATGTGGAGCTTCAATAATCTATCAAATATTCTCATGAAAGCATGCAATGTGCAAAAGTGAACATTAACTAATGGAAATGGAATAATGGGATTCCAATCTTTATCTAATGTGTCACGGTTAGGTATTTCTAACATTGGACACCTTAACAAAGGTCTATCCCATTCCGTGGAAGTAGGTGCATCTATGTATTCATCTACGCTAGATAGTACTTTTTGTTGTCCCTTTGTTACTTTGTAGCCTCGAGTACAAAATGGACATGGATAACGAGCAGATGCACCTTGCTTCTTGATAGTTTTTAAATCCCCACCCAAGTGCCAATCTATCTCAAAATCACCAAAGTTTTCTATGTGGAGCTTTGCACCATGAATTTGAGAAACTATTAATTTAGTGATCCATGGGGTCCTACTAAAAATCCATGAAAGAACATCATTGGATTATTTAGGTACTTCAATAGCACCTAACCACCATATTTCTTTCTCGGATTGAACACTATATGTAGAGTTAGAGCTAGAGTTACTACTTTCATCAGATATGGCATTTGTCATAGCTTCATTCATGAGTGTCAAACTCAATCTCTCCATTCGTCGTCCCTTTATGATCTGGCATTCATCTAACTTCAATATAAGCTGTAATTTGGTATTACAATTTGCATAAATTAGCAAAATTTTTATAACATCAAAATACAATGTATATCAAGGTAACAATAGTGCACATACCTGGTATAGTAGATTTGTAAAATCGAACTATTGCTTGTTGAAGCCTCTCCAAATCCACGAATATGTTGTTGTACTTTGTGTAAGGAAATCCATTTCCAGCTGTGCTTTTCAACTCTTTTTTGGATGTAGATAAATCACAAATAGACATAGGCATAATATCCTCTATATATAGGTAGTTTCCAAGAATACTAGCTATATCTTCATTGGACATTGACTTCTTAAGCGATACCTTGTAAGGAGATGGAAACATATTATACAAAATACCTTCTCTTTGTAACGAATGCTTCAAAAGGTTGTACAATGCAATGTATTCTTTAGTACTAATTCCTCCTTCATCACATACCATCTGCACGTCTCTACGAGTGATAACATCTTGTAACTTTTTTGTGAAATCTTTAATCACTTGCTTCTTGATAAGGTTTCCTATCCGTGACTCCAAAATACTAACCACCTGCTTGTTGGTCAAACAAGAATTCAATAACTTGAATTGATCCTCTGTTGTTGATGACGCACTAACATCTTCAACGAATGAGCTACATAACAAGAATATATATATATATATATATATATATATATATATATATATATATATATATATATATATATATATATATATATATATATATATATATATATATATATATATATATATATATATATATATATATATATATATAAGTCGTCCAAAAAGAGAAACAAATACAAGCCAAACCTTATCGCAAAAACTCGCCGTTTGCATGCTCCACCACCAATTGAAAGAGACTCAAAGGATGGTAATGATCGTCTCTTACGTCACATCCCAAGTGGAGTCTCTCTCAAGTGTTGGACAGTGTTTTTTAATTTCTCAATTGTTCTCTCCTTTTCTTCCATATGCTTTGCAAGATTTTCTTGTAAAGATATGATTGTGCTTTCAAAAGTCACCAACCTTGTATGATTTAGTTGATATTGTTGAATCTAATACTTAGTAATGACAGTTGAATGTGTAGATAATCGTTAACAATAACATAAGAGCCCAGCTTTACCGGCACCGATGAACTGAAGTAAAGTTGAGAGGTTATGGAATGTTGGATGGTAAGAAGACATTGGATCAGGAGGGTATAATGAACCATGAGTCCAAAGATCAATATTCTTTTCTCCAGCTTCACGACACTCATTTTGAGAGTTCACATCATTGTTGCATTGTGTATTTGGAGCAAACTCTCTCGGCACACGAACATGGATACTTGTTGATGTTGGGGCATGAGGACGACCTAATGTGAGGTTTGTAATAGGTTTCAACACCATCTTTTCCAACAATTAAACAATACTGAGAAAGAGACCAGAAATTTGCTTGGAAGAGATGCTAGAGCATGATTTTTTTTCTCAAGAAATTTTTTTTTTCTTGGATGTGGATGGGTCACAATGTGTTTTTCCACTGAGAATAGCCAAAAATTATGAAAATTTGAAAAAGTCATTTTTGGGTGAAGAGTAGGGTGAAGAGTAGTTACGGATTTGATGATGTGGCACTCTACTTTTGGAGGGATTTTAAAAATATTACTTTTCCACAAGGAAAATTAAAAACTAAACTAAAAAAAAGTCACTTCTGACATATATATTAAAAAATGAGCCCTTTCAAGTAAATAAACACTGAAATTATTTTTTTATTCCCACACATGCTCGAGTTTGATGATGTGGAAAGGAGATTCCCTTTCTCTCTCTCTCTCTAATAGAAGAGAGAGAGAGGAGCCTAGTAAGCCTTAAAAAAAGCCTACTCCAGCCTACTAAAAAGTGCCCTATTAAATGCACTTTGTCCCCTTAGACAACAATAGAATTAGGCTTAATCCCTAAAAAATAGGGATCCTTACAAGGACCATTCAGGGTTCACCTTTTTTCCTAATGACTTGTTAATAAATTATGTGTTGTGATGTGCTCCAAGCTTCTTCTTCTTCATTGTGCTCTTCATGTGCTTCCGTAGACTTCAAACTCCAACAAGTGCTATTTGAGTAGCTTATCAATTCATCTAGGGCATCATCAAAACCCCTTTATTCACGATCTTAGGATTGCACAAGAAATGGTGAGGATACTCAAGCTGATTAGGATTTCAAAACAAATTTTCTTAGTGGCATCAAAATTTTGATATGAGCTCCTTTTTTTACCTTTGAGCATACTATCATAGATTCTGTAGAGAATTTCATCCTTTGTTCGAAATATATATACAACTTTATGTTCATGAGTACAAGTACCTCAAAGTCTACTATAGGTTTAATAAAGATTGATATGGTGTTTTTGTTCAACTTTTTGAGATAGAATCATCTTTCTACACCTGGGCACCTACCAAATCAAAAAATACAGTTATTGAAGGTGATCTTGATGACATTGAAGATGATGATCTTCAAATTCCTATTCGTGCTACTGTTTATGCCGCATACACTATAGAGGAACTTCATTGGGATGGTAGAGATGCTCATGCACATGCATTTATAGCTTTTCCTATCAAACATGCCATTATCCCTCATATTTGCTCCTACCAAACAACAAAGGTTGCCTAAGATACACTTACAACTTTACACCAAGCAAGAAAAGAGGCTCATGTTGCTTACCTTCGAAAAGAGTTGGAGATTCAGCATATGAATGAACAAGATTCTATGGAAATATTTTTGACAAAGACCAAAGATTTGAATGAGTAGTGCATTTCTGCTACTAAAGACTTACCACATAGTTTGCTTGTGTAGATTTTTCTATTGACATATTTTGGCAGTGATGTGTGTGAGCACACTAGGACCACCGGGGCACACTTTTCCCTCTTTAGGAGGCTCTTTCGCCTGGCTTGCATATATGCCTATAACCCTAATGGGTTACTTATCTTTGTATATTATATTGGCTATACATTCACTATTATGCGTTGTGCTCCAAGATTCTTCTTCTTCCTTGTGTTGTTCACATGCTTCTGCAAACCTCAAACTCCAACAATTGGTATCAGAGCAGGTCGCCGCTTCATCTTGGGCATCATCGACACCCCTCCATTCATAGTCTCAGAATTGCAAGAAATTTGGTGAACATACTCAAGATGATTAGGACTTCAAAACAACTTTGCTTTGTGGTGTCAAAATCAGGATCAGAGCTTCTTTCAGCCTTCAAACGCACTATCATAATGCTTGTGCAAGAACTTTTGTCTTTCTATGCCAAAGATATATACAGGTCTCGGTTGGCCAATATAAGCACCTCAAAGTCTAGTATAGGTTTCCCACAACTCGACAGCGTAGTTCTCTTCAGCTTTTTGAGATATAGTCATTTTTCTACATCTGGGTATTCTAGTCAATGGCCATGGCTAAGAGTAATGATGTATTCCATATGTTGGCTATTGAGGATAAGTTGGATGGTACCAACTACCCATTATGGGCTTATATGATGCACCATGTATTGGTTGCAAAAGGACCATGGAATATTGTACAAGGTGTTGAAAAACATCCTATTACACCTGCAAATACAATTACTAAAGTGATGCAGATGGCATTGAAGATGGTGATATTCTTCATGTTCGTGTACATATTGTGTTTCTCGCATCACCTATTGTAGAGCAACTTTATTGGGATGGCACAGATGCTCAGAAATTTTGTCTTTCTATGCCAAAGATATATACACGTCTCGGTTGGCCAATATAAGCACCTCAAAGTCTAGTATAGGTTTCCCACAACTCGACAGCGTAGTTCTCTTCAGCTTTTTGAGATATAGTCATTTTTCTACATCTGGGTATTCTAGTCAATGGCCATGGCTAAGAGTAATGATGTATTCCATATGTTGGCTATTGAGGATAAGTTGGATGGTACCAACTACCCATTATGGGATTATATGATGCACCATGTATTGGTTGCAAAAGGACCATGGAATATTGTACAAGGTGTTGAAAAACATCCTATTACACCTGCAAATACAATTACTAAAGTGATGCAGATGGCATTGAAGATGGTGATATTCTTCATGTTCGTGTACATGTTGTGTTTCCCGCATCACCTATTGTAGAGCAACTTTATTGGGATGGCACAGATGCTCAGAACTTTTGTCTTTCTATGCCAAAGATATATACAGGTATCGATTGGCCAATATAAGCACCTCAAAGTCTAGTATAGGTTTCCCACAACTCGACAGCGTAGTTCTCTTCAGCTTTTTGAGATATAGTCATTTTTCTACATCTGGGTATTCTAATCAATGGCCATGGCTAAGAGTAATGATGTATTCCATATGTTGGCTATTGAGGATAAGTTGGATGGTACCAACTACCCATTATGGGCTTATATGATGCACCATGTATTGGTTGCAAAAGGACCATGGAATATTGTACAAGGTGTTGAAAAACATCCTATTACACCTGCAAATACAATTACTAAAGTGATGCAGATGGCATTGAAGATGGTGATATTCTTCATGTTCGTGTACATGTTGTGTTTCCCGCATCACCTATTGTAGAGCAACTTTATTGGGATGGCACAGATGCTCAGGCACATGCACTAATAGCTTGTCTATCAAGCATGCCATTATTCCTCACATTTGCTCTTGCAGAATAGGAAAGGATGCTTGGATACACTTACCACTTTATACCTGGCAAGGAATGAGGCTAGTGTTGCAAACCATTACAGCTATTTTGAGGTCAAAAGGAGGGCCTTTATAAGATTAAGGAAGAAGTAAAAAATAATACAATAATATAAAAACTCGATTAGAAGCACAAACGATTTTGAGGGAAAAGTGATTCAGGTGTGGTTGTACAAAATTTTTCGTTGTAATTCTTTAAAGGTTCTATTTTGAAAAGGGTGTATTTTCTATCTCCCCCATAAGTAATTTTGAAATTTTATTGTTTTCTTCTTCCCATGCATCTTCCTCCTTTAGAATTTACTCTACTTGTGAATACATCACTTCTTGATGCAACGTATGGTTCATGGCATCCTCCTCTAGGCTTCACATATCTAAAAGATGTGTGTTCTCCATTATGATTAATATCCCCTTCATGAGGATAAATGGATTGAAATTTATATCCCAAAAGCATCATGGGTGCTGATGCATCTGGAATGATAGAAGTGCAAGTGTGGCATAATTATCTTCAGATAATCATGGAATGGTAGGATTATCGAATTTAGGATCTAGGAAGCCCAAAAAAAACTATTAAATAACTCTTATTTCAATAGGCTTGCATGTTGAATGAGCTTTTTTTTTTCATGGCAACCAACCATGATACAAGGTTACCATCTCATAAGCAAATTTGTTAGTTTGACTACAATAACAACTTATTCCCTTAATTTGATCTTATATTGCTAGGTTAAAGACTTAATTTGCATTCTTGATGTTTTTAAAGGATTTCTTATGCCTTAAATATGTTTTCGTGGGAGACATTAGTGTTTTAGATATGTTTATCTTTTGTAGATGGGTATCCCTCCTTATACAAGGAGTGATGACCCGTTGAATGTATGCAATATAAAGGAAAATCTTGATCTAGCCTTGTAGAGCAAGGTAGTTTCTTTTATGTTTACTTCTATTAGATTGTGGATGATTCTCACACAAAATATTACCTTAGGAAGCTCCCCCTACAAAAGGAGTGGAGTAGAATGGTATGTTGACCGCACTATAATGGATGCAACACATATGAGGTTATGCACAGGTATAGAAAATTGACTTTGTGTGACCACCTATAAAGAAGTTGTTAAGATGTTTGATTTTATGCATGTCGCTTTATTTTTGGGGCACTTGATAGTATCTAATGTGACTGTAACAAGAATGATGGTTGCTTGTTAGAATATGGAAGATGCTCTGTTTGAAGTGCTATTTTATAACAAATGGTATGGAAAACAACTTGATCAGGTGTAGTTTCAAATAGCTTTAGCTATACTTTTGATTTACTACATAATTGCATCACAAACCTATATAATTTCATTTTTGTGTGGTAGAGAATGTTATATTGGTGATTATTGTATCCATGGGCTAGGAGTCCAAGGCCTTAGAGAAAAATGAAGGTATCGACATTGAGGTGTTGGATGTGGGAGGATCTCTAATAAGGATTATCAATTTGCAATGGGAAAATATAATTCATCAGCTTTTGATTGTTCATACATGAAGAGTATCCACTTATGTTACCAACAAACGTGTTTTTGTGCACAAAGGAAAACACTTGATGAAGTTAAGAGAGATGCAAAAATCCTTTGCATCTCTTATCCATAATTGAGCTATTTCTTACTATTCCCATAGTTTTAATTAAATATTCATATGAAAAAGTCATCTCAGTTCAAAGTCTTATGATGCAATCTCCTCGTTTTTATGTGAATCGCATGCCTTAATCTTGAATCAATTTCAGCACACATATCCTGGTTCAAGCTATGTGAATCCTTGGTTTGCATCATAAAAACAGATGCTTTTAGGATGCGTGCATGACCTACATTTTCATGATAATATGATTGTGAGTGTGATTGTTGTGCATGAAATGTCTCAATACTTTGAGCACCTTCATGTGTGTTGTTGGGGATGTAAGGGTCATGTGACTTTACCCCCATATTCATATATATACATCATATATAGAGCATTGCCTCAAGAGAGATCATTATGTGGGTTTCGAGGCTCCCACGCATATCCGCGCGTCGTTCCTCTCTTCTCTCTCGTTCCATCTCCTCCTTCCTCCTCTTGTTCTGCACACCAAAGCCCTTCATTGGTATCAGAGCATGCTGAAGGCTGGTGTGCAAGGAGCTTCAATGGAAGTTTAGGTGAGAAGAGGTAGAAGTGCAGGTCGGCATCTCTTGACAGTTGTTTAGTATTTTGGTCATAACTCGAGCTACAAAGCTCGGATTGATGCGTTTTAAAGTTCTGCGTGTAGCTAACACAGAGAGCTACAACTTCACAGAAGGGGGCAGAACCTGGTTCGGACTTCTGAAGTGCCGGAAATTCGAAAAACGCAGAGAATTGTAGAAGGAGAATCTACATTGAGTAGGACAGCAGTTCGGTTTTTTTGTCATAACTTGAGTTCTACAGCTCGGAATTTGATGATTCAACTTGCTGCTCGTAGCTTGGAAAGATAGCTACAAGTTTGTAGAAGAACTCAATTCAGATTCTCAGTGCAATGTCATCGAAACTGCAAAATACAGAGTAGCAGTGTTGTAGGTGATAGTGAAATTGACAGCAGGTGTTTGTTTAATGCATATCTTGAGCTACGCACCTCTGATTGAGGTGTTCTTTAAGACTCGTTACGTAGCCAAGAGTTAGATCTTGAAGTTTTCTGAAGACCAAAAGTTCAGATTCAGAGGTTATCACCACTGAAACAGCAAAACACAGAGCAGTAGATTTTTGTCAAACGAACCCTAATTACTCTTGGAGGTTGAATTGGCTTTGGAACTTCTTCAAGAGAGAATTTTTGGTGTGCAAGCTCTTATTTTTAGAGCTTCAAGGCATTGTACATATATGATCACTGTGGTAGCTCCTCCATATGAGAGTAGAGCATGATCTTGTCATGTGTTTGGCATGTAAGATGACTTTTTGGTATACCCTTTTATGAGGATTATGTCATCATGAGTTCAATCATGGATGTATAGTGGCATTGTGTTCTATATCTTGATTATGCCACTTGGTTATGGATTTACTTTCCGGTTGCACATACTTTTGTGAGACTTGACATTGGATCTTGGTTGGAACTTGTATCTTTGTTTTCTTTGCAGGTACATGATAGAGATTGGAGCCTCAATTACACACTTGTTTATCACCTTGATTTGCTATTCTATTAGTAAATGTTCATTGATTTGTTGTTGTGGATGATGATTCCCACATGGTTATTTTGGTTTTAGAGTCCATTTTGCAGAGGAGATGCTGTCGAAATTTCGACAGCTTTTATGCTAGAAGAGAGCTCTAGTGGATCTTGAAGCTTGTGCGATAGCTTTGGATCATTGTTGATCTCCATTTACTTGGACTTGATCACAGGTTGTTTGTGATAGGTTGGACCATCTTGTAGGATTCATTCTTGAGTGGGAGATACATCATCATTGTATTTGCATGTGTTGCTATTAGTTTTTGGCATATGTAGTTGCCATTATCTTTGGTTGGATCAGTGACACGTGGTGATAGGTTACTCATTGTTCTTTTGATATTGGTTATCTTGTTTGATTGCTCAGTTTACAGGGGATACTCTGTCGAAATTTTCCCAGGATTCTTTCACATCTACTTGATCACTTTGGAGACTTGGTGAGCAGGCTTATGCTCATGGTTTTATATGCATGGTAGATGCATGGTTATGTGACAGGTTGTTCACATGGTTTCTTCTCCAGTCACACATTTGTGATGTGACTTATGCATATGGATATGCAGGCGTGATCCTATTGGTGATAGAGTATTGTTTCTAGTCTCTTGTTACATTGCTAGTCTCTTGGATTGCTAGCATGGTGTCTTCTCGATTTGATGGCACTGACTTTCCGAGATGGAAAGCTTATATGTGGCATACATTGGTTCCTGCAAGGTTACACATGTATATGCATAGAGATGCACAGAGGCCTCGTGACATGCCCGACCACGTATGGATGGATATGGATGCATTTGCCAGCTCCACTATTCGATTACAGCTTGTGGATTCTATATATGAGTCTGTTATGTATGAGGAGACGAGTAGTGCATTACGGCAGAGACTACATGATATGTATGCGAGTCCATTGACTCATGTGAGACATAGATCACATCGATGACTTCGATGTTGGGATTGTGGTCATGAGGGCCATATTCGACGACGTTGCTTCAGGCGGATGCGACGACGACATCAGAGACATGCATGTGATGCAGGTCAGGTAGTGGTTTCAGGAGAGTCTATGGCTGTTGATTATGCTAGTGATGGTGATATCACTTTCTCCTATGATTCATCTCATGATTCCTCTTGTTCATTGGATAGCACACATATGGCTTGGTTGCTTGATGCATTAGCCAGTTTTCATGTTACTCCACATCGTGAGTGGTTTTGTCGATTCTCAGGTGAGAGTCGTGGATGTGTGCAGACGCCTGATGGTACGACATATAACATTGAGGGTGCATGAGATGTATGCCTTATGCTACCTAGTGGACCATCACTTATGCTCAGACATGTACGCTATGTGCCTTCATTCCCTATGAGCTTGATTTCAGTTAGCCAGTTACAGGAGAGCAGATATTATACATTCCTTGGTCAGCATCATTTTCAGTTGCAGTTGGGACAGCTTATGCTTGTCAAAGGTGCTAGGATTGGGCACAGGTATCCACTGCATGTACTTCATGTGAGAGACAGTCTCGTCTCAGTTTGAGTTCAGCCCTATGTGCGATGTGAGACTCCTCATGTCTCATTTTGTCTACCTACAGATAGATCTACTGACATTCATGATGCACATGTGTGGCAGGATTCAGATGCTCAGATAGATGCACATGTAGAGCATATTTCGGATGCTCATGATGCTTATATAGAGCATGACTTTCTTGATCATATGGATGCTCATATGGAGCACACTTCAGATGATCATTCAGATGCTTTAGAGCATGATGTGGATGCTCATGTAGAGCATTATGATTATACTTAGTTAGAGTGTGATCATCAGTTTGAGCTTGGTGTTGATGTTGTGCAGTTAGCTCATGTGGAGCATGATGATACGCTTGGTGTGGTAGAGCATGATAGCTCTTATGATACATAGTGTATGCCAGAGCATACTAGCTCTCGGGATGCACAGCTCGACTTGGTTGATAGGATGACTGATTTAGATTTTGATGAGTCAGCGATCATGCAGTCATTCTTGGATTCGCTCATGCAAGATGTTGACATAGATATGTCAGGACATGTTGATCTTGATGATGGTGCTTTGGATGCCTTAGATATAGGCATGGCTGACATCCTTAGGTTAGCCAGGATAGCACATGTTTCGTCAGCATTCGGGAGTCTGATGTACAAGTTGTTATGCTCGAGATCAGACATTGCAGTTGCTATTGGAGCATTTTCACTTGGAGTTGTCAGTCGTTCGATGATTCACATAGGCATCGAGCGAGTGGGAGCTTTGCAAGAACTTCATCAGTTCTTGCATCAGTTAGATGTGAGCTCGACTCTTATTGATATGAGTCTAGAGCAGTTTGAGGTGCATGGATACACCTTGTTTGAGGCGGTTGGTGTAGGCTGATCTAGTATGGGTTGAGATCCGGACTCTTCCTGTACATTATTGTATAGTCCTACATCATTCTTTGTATATGTTACCACTTATGGTCACATTGACCCTTAAGTGGGAGATTGTTGGGGATGTAAGGGTCATGTGGCCTTACCCCCATATTCATATATATACATCATATATAGAGCATTGCCTCAAGAGAGATCATTATGTGGGTTTCGAGGCTCCCACGCATATCCGCGCGTCGTTCCTCTCTTCTCTCTCGTTCCATCTCCTCCTTCCTCCTCTTGTTCTGCACACCAAAGCCGTTCATGTGTGACCCTCAATAATTACTAGGGACCCATGCATTTGAATTTCCAAATTCCATCTCACATTTCCATTTTCATTCATCAATGTTTTCCCACAATGACCCCATAATGGATTCTTCACGTGACCCATCAAGTGTAGGTGCATTATTGTAGGTCATTGTGATCAAATAAATTATGGTATTTATACTTGGTTACTTAACTTACTTTGCAAACTCTACCTCAACTACAAAATTAATTTGGAAGCTCATAGATATTATACATCTTATGTGTGCAGACTCAAAAAGGCATTGTATGGATTGAAACAAGCTCTGGAATTTCAGATTGGTAACCTATCTTCAAGATCAAGGTTTTAGGTCAAGCAATGCAAACCCTTGTTTGTTCATGTAGAAGGATCACAATGAAGTTATCTAGTTTTGTGCATATGTAGATGACATAACTATGAGAGGTGACATGAATGGCATATATAAAGGATCAAAAGGCATATGTAAGAGGAGCTCAAAATCAGCAATTGAGGTGAGCTCACACTCCTCTTAGGTATGTAGGTCATATACACAGATGAAGGAATGTATTTGACTCAGAGGAGATACATTCAGGATCTACTTCTAAAGTTCAAAATGGAGAACACTAAACATGCAGTTACACCTTTGGAGATGAATCATAAACTTAGCATTTATGAAGGTGATACAATTGAAGAAATTAAAGAGTATCAAATCTTGGTAGGTAGCTTTATATATGCTACTCATACAAGGGCATATATCTCATATAGTGTAGGAGTGTTAAGCCAATTCATGCACTCATAAAGAAGACCACATGTGGATGCAACTAAGAGAGTACTTAAGTACCTCAAAAGAACAATCAATGAAGGTATATTCTATCCTTGCGCTTTAGATTTAGATATCAAAATCTATCCATATGCGGATTGGGTAGGAGGTAAGGATGATACAAGAAGTACCTCTGGTTACTTAGCGTTTGCAGGCTTAAACCTAGTATCATGGAGTTACAAGAAGCAACCAATAGTTGCTTTATCCTCAATAAAAGAAAACTATATATGTTTGAACATAGCAACTCAATACGCAATATCGTTGAAAGCATTGTACTTGGATTTGGGACTTCTCAATTCCTAACCTCACATATTTGGAGATAATGTAAGTTCTATGCACTTAGCAGCAAACAATATCTTCCATGCAAGAACCAAACACATAGAGCTTCATAACTGCTTCATCAAGGAGAAGCTCATGGCAAAGGAGACTGACATTTCTTATGTTCCAACTCATAAAAAATAGCTGATATGATGATAAAGGCACTTGATGGCATAAAGATTTCCAAATTTAAAGCAATGGAAGGTACTCAACCTATTAGAGAATTAAGAATCAAGCATACTTTAACTTGAGTGGGAGCTGTTGGAACATGAAGCTTACACAATGCTTGAGGTGGATTCGCTCTACATCAAAAATTCATCATTTGAATTGTGTCAAAGTTTCCCATTGAAAAGATTTTCATTTATGCTCTTTTTTTGGAATTTTTCATAAGGATTTTTTATGGATCATTTTCCAATGTAAAATTCTAGAATTTTATACTTTTAAAAGAAGAAAAGGATATCTCAAATTCTATGAATTTGAGGTTTTTCAACATGAAAATCAATTAATCAATCAATAACCAAAAAGTAGATCAAACTAGATCTTTACTTTTCCTCGATTGTAGGAAAGTGAATTCATTCTCTTCAACAACCTATCTCGCTTGATTAGAATTCAAAATCCACTTGTAGAAGTCGTGGAACACTTCAAGAGTCTATATAAAGACTTGAAATCATTTATACATTACATTGGAGCAATACCAAACACTTTGGGACATCATTGTGTTTCTCCTTCATTTATCTACACCATCTTCTTCAACAATGGTGAATGTGCAGAGGCTATTGCTCTCTCTTCAGAGCTGTGAATTGGATGAATGAGCATTCATTGGAAAGTATTTGTGTATAGACTATGTATACAAATTTGCAGAGCATTTGGTTTGGTAGATTTTGACAACTCTGAATTTTACTTTCTTGGGGTGTATCTCTACACAACTCTCAAAAATTAGGGGTACCTATGTTGAGTGTTAAGTTCATTCCATAAGCATATATTGGTTATTACTTGTACTCGTGCATTTTAGATACTCAACCCTATGTATAACATTCCTCCAAAAAGACGTTTTCTAATTGAAATCTCATTGGCCACTCTGATCACTCGAAAGTTGATTGTTTCAACCAAAGATTGCAAGTTCTTTTAGCTAGTGAAACTGCAAAATTATCTGTTTTGTACCGAATCTTTCTCCTTGATGCACCATAGTAAATAGAGGATTTCATTGCACTAGCCACATGCCTATAAGGTCTATGTAAGTTTTATATACAATGAGCATGTGAAGAAGTTTGTGCCTCCTTCATAACTCACCACTTTCATTTCATTGCCCACTACATGCCACTTCATATAAGGCAGATATTCTATCTTTTACTCATCATGAATTTTGACTAGACTTCTTTTTTTCTTTTTTTCTTTTCTCTTCTTTTCCTTTATCTATATATTTGGTAAATTTATCGAAGAATATCTCATGTGAAAATGAGCTTGTACATTTGTCTTCAATACTCCCCCTCAAGCTCATTTGGGAGTTATTTTCAACCATGTCTTGCAAATTTGTCACATCCTTGAAACCTTCGAGTTGAGAAGCATCCAAGGACTTTGTAAACATATTGTCAACCTGCTCTTTGGTTCTGAATGAACTTTATCTCCACATCTTTGCTCAATACCTTCTCCCTTACAATGGTAGTGGAGCTCTATGTGCTTGCTTCTTGCATGAAACATAGGATTCCATGCCAAGTAAATACTTGACATGTTATCACCATATATAGGGATGGTTCCAACTTACACTTCAAGATCATTCAAAAGCTTTTATGATGAAGTTTTCAGCCCTATTGCAAAGATCAGAACAATCATAACATTAATAGCAATCGGTGCTTCAAGGAGATGTCCATTATATCAGATCGACATCAAATATGCTTTTCTCAATGGAGAACTACAAGAAGAGGTATACATGAGTCGACCGGTTGGATTTGAAGATGAAAACCATCGAGACTTTGTTTGCAGGTTGAACAAGGCACTTTATGGCTTGAAGCAAGCACCAAGAGCATGGAATTAGAGATTGGTAGAATATCTGACGAAGTGTGAATACAACCCAAGTAGTGCAGATCATTCATTGTACATGAAGAAGGAAGAAAATACAGAGGTATATATTTGCATATACATTGATGACCTCATCATAATAGGAAATGATGTTACAAGGATTAAAGATATCAAAAGGAAGCATGGTAAGGAGTTTCAAAATTTCAGATGTTGGAGAGTTGAAATATTTTTTAGGAATTGAAGTTGTTTATGGAAAGAGTGGCATCTACTTGATGCAAAGGAAGTACTTGTTGGATGTTCTTTTTAGATTTGGAATGAGTGAATGAAAACCACTCACTCAACCCATGGACACAAATATAAATATTTGCTCAAATGATGGAGAAGTATTGGAAGATGTAACAACATACAGAAGCATTGTAGGAACATTAATCTATGCAAACATTACAAGACCTAATTTATCTTATGTTGTTGGTGTACTTTCTCAGTTTATGCAAGCCCTCAAAATTGAACATTTAAATTCAGCCAAGAGAGTATTGAGATACATAAAGCATACAATTAATCATGCTTTGTTTTAAAAGTTTGATGTAGAATTGCAGGTCAAAGGCTTTGGCAATGCTGATTGGGCAGGCTCAAAGGAAGATAGGAGATCAACCTCAGGTTATGTGCTCATGATAGGAAGCAAACCTATCACATGGAGCTCAAAGAAACAACCTACCGTTGCACTTTCATCCATGGAGGCTGAATATAGAGGATTGGCATTTGCCACATGTGAAGCAATGTTGATATGCCTTGTGTTTGTTGAAATCCTTTGGCAACTAATCTAGCTTTATATCTATCTAGTGAACCTTCAGCATTCCTCTTTACTTTAAACGCCCATTTGTTTGGAACAATCTTCATACCGTCTTTCTTTGGCACTAGCTCCCATGTGTGAGCATCTTTGAGAGCTTTGATCTCCTCTTTCATAGCTTGCTTTCATTCCTTTTGTGTGCAAGCTTCTTCATATGTCTCAGGCTCTTTGTCTTTGATAACTTGCATCATGTATGCAAAATGTTTCGCCATGAAACTATCATAACTCAGCCTTTGAATTGGATACCTTGTCCTTGAAGATCGTCTTTCATTGCCTTTAGAAAGTTGCTTCTTTAACCTATTCAGCTTTACCTTCACAGTGATTACCTCTTCATATTCTTCTTCACTTGCATCTATCACACTATTTGGAGTAGCACATATACATGAATCATAGTGCACAAGATTGTCTGTATAATAAACAAGTAGTTAGACAAAACTATGAGTAGCCCTATGAGCACCCAGGTAGATATCAAAACCAATACCAACTAAAACCATACTATAGGACATAGAAACAATACCAACCACACTATCAACCACAATAGAGACCTCCACCTGTGTTAGGTCAGCAACCACCACCCCCTTCCAATGCGATATCAATCAAATATGTTGTAGTAAATGACAACTTAAACAAAGACATTGTGTGAGCATCCCCTATGATTTCATATAGTCATCTTAATGCTCGAATGTTTTACTCTACCATTTTAGATAGCCCCTACAAACCCGAACCCTAGGCCCCAATTGAGACAAATGAGACCTCAAGCCCATAGAGCACCATGCTAGAGACGTCAGAGAGATCACCTCATACATGATTATCCACTTCCTCCATCAAGACAGCCTTAGACCATTGTGATTCAAGACTTTTGCTCAAATTGTGGAAAGGAACAACTTCTTTGAGGTTTTCCAAAAAATTCGGCCAATGCACAAAAGATCACTCTTGTCAATGTTATTGGCTTGGTAGTAGAAGCCAACAGAAGTATGATGAATATTGCCCTTGTACAAGTAGTGACTAGAGCACAAGCTCTACAAAAGATCATAGACATAAATCAAGAAAAGAAGTCAGAGGCTAGTGAGTGAGAGAGCACAAGTTAAAAGACAACAAGATCTTGGAAGTATAATCAAGAGAGAAAGAAGAGACAATGGGCTAGGAAACTGAGTGAATCAGAAGAAAGCCTTAGAGAAACAAAAAGAAAAATAGTAGAACTTGCATCTTAAATGCACTCTCAAACCCTACCACCATCCATCCCACCATAGCCTAGAGCACGATCAATTCTAGTAGATCCTACTCTAAAAGACCTCTCCATGAAGTTCAATGCCTATCACGCTTGACTTTGGCAAGGACCAAACCTAGGTGAGTTGGATAAATGTTATCTTGCATGGATTAAGAGATTAAAGGACTAAGCTTTGTGCAAAAATGGTAGAACTAGCTCATGCTATGATTGATGCAAGTCATCCTTTCAATTAGAAAACCTTAGTCAAACCATAGTTACATTTTGAAGAACTTTTGGAGAGATTAGAGTAGTTAATAGCAAAACCCAAAACCTTAGCTACTCTAGAGGCTTAAAGTAGTTGAATTAAAAGGACATGCTTACCACCACAAGAGGCTTTTGATCTTGATACTCTAGATGATGGAATTTCTTCCTCAATAAATTTTTACTCCCAAGACTTCTTAAGAGAGATACAAGAGGAGAAATAGTCCAAGGAGATAGAAGACCTCCTCCAATTGAGGAAAAAGACATTCCCTCTATATACGGGGAGCAAGAAGACATGCAATTGAGTGAAAGATTAGACTTTGAATCTAGTTCCTTATAGGAATTTCCTCATTTTGCATGCACATGGGAATCCAAGTCTATTCATATGAGAGATCCCATAGTCATGGTTAGAAATGATGAATCAATTCTACCTAGGAATACAGAAGTAGTTAAGAACACTAAAGTGTAGTGTCATCTCACTTTAGAGGAGATACTTAGGATCAACCTTGAGTTGTACGTGGAAGCAGGTAGCAAACCAACTTCCACATGTAGCTGATTCCCACTCCCAAGCGGTATCTCAAAACATGGTACAAGCAATAACTATAGATAAAATAGATGATATGAGTGAAGGAGAAGAAAGAAATACTTATCTACCTATCACCTACCAAGGCTATACAACGATGGCAATCTTAGATTTAGGATTAGGAGTTTCCATTGCCACCACTTGCCTATGGAAATGTTGGGGATAGCCAACTTTAAGACCAACAAGAATGAAGTTGCAAACGGTGGATGGACATATCGAGAAGCCACTAGGATTGCTAGAAGGAATAAATCTCACTACTTGTGTTGTAGAGTTTGAACACGCTTTTGCCCTATGTGAGTTTGGAAAGAATCACATCTATGAGATGAATTTAGTTAGACTATTCATGAGGCAATTGCAAATAGTGCAGGATTGGGGAACCGATTCCCTGTACTTGCAACATAGGAGTAACTACCAAAAGTCAATCTCAAGAACTACTCTCCTAGAGATGTACCACACCTACAATGGAACCCATTCCATAAAGCATTATACAAGGCAAAATTTGTGCATTCCATAAGATCAGATTCTTCATGGATGCATGAGGATACATACTTATGGATGTGTAAAGTCACAATGGAAGTAGAGAAGAGACTATATGCTAGAAACTTAGGTGCTAACAAAAACCCTAGACCCCTTAAGGCCCAACCTATGCACCTTTGGTATTTCTAGAAAAAGATTGAACCCCATGGTTGGGCATACATTGTAGCCAAGATGGACATAACAATAGATGAGGAACAAGGGACACCCCATTATCAAGAAGACAGCTATGACATCTCAATATTTATGTTAGAACCTCTCATGCTTGATCTTGTCATCGAGAAAATTGTAGTGATGATCGAAGAGGAAGAAGAAACATGTACCTACATAAGACATGATATGAGTGAAGATGAAGAATGAGAATTAATCAAGTTTTTGAGAGAATATAGAGATGTGTTTGCTTGGAACTATAAGGACCTAAAAGGAGTGGATCCATACATCTCTTCTCATTGAATCCCTATGAACCTTACAAGCTAAGTCATTCAAATAGAATCCTTACACTTATGATGATAAATATGCATGCAATATAAAAACGTAAATAGATCAATTGATAGAAGCAAAATGCATGTATGAAATTGAGCATAAAGAATGGTTATCCACCATTGTTGTAGTGCCCAAAAACAATGGAAAATTGGGTGTATGCATTAAGTTGAAGAAAGTATATGTTGCCACATATGGGATAATTATCTGCTTCCAATCATTGAACATCTATTACAAAAAGTAGCAAGAAAGGAAATTTATAGCTTCCTTGATGGATTTTTAGGTTCCAACCAAGTCATTGCCCTAGAGGAATAAAATGGATTTTGTCAGTAAATGGGGTATCTTTGCATTTCGTCTTATACCATTTGGGATCACCATTGCACCTATAACATTTCAAAGGTTGCTATGTCACGTGTTTAAGGACTTCTTGAGGAAGAACTTAGAAGTCTATGTGGATGATCTTTGTGCCCAACCCCTAGATATGACAAACACATATCCTATAACTTAGACAAATCTCTTATAAATGTCATGAATATCAAGTATGCTTGAACCAAAAAAGTGTGTTTTCATGGTCATGCAAGGCAAGATTTTAGGTCACATAGTGCCAAAGAGTGGCATATCGATAGATGCGGATAAGGTGAGAGCTATTGTAGAATTATCGAGACCTAAGGTGGTCAAGGAAGTACATGCTTTTATGGGTCATTGTGGATGCTAGTTATAGTTTATCCACATGTATCCTATAATTGCAAAGCCTCTATATAACCTCTTGAGTAACTTTGAGCGGAGTGAAGAATGCTAGAAATCTTTCAATGAGCTGAAAGGAGAATTGTGCTCAACCCAGATTTTGAGAATGCCATATTGGAATACGCCATTCCATGCTCATATGCAAGCTTCCAATTTGTCTATTGGATGTTTGTTAGCACAACCAACAAGTGAAGGGAACATTGAACTTCCCATTGCTTATGCAAGTAGGCACTTGAATGCCGTTGAGAGAGATTATATGACCACGAAGAGAGAACGACTAAGCATGGTATATTTGGTTAAGAAATTTAGACACTATTTGCTTGCAAATAAGTTTAAATTCTTTACATTCCATCAAGCAATGCTTTACCTAGTGAAAAAGATGTTCAATATTGCTAGATTAGTAAGATGGTTTCTCTTACTAATGGAATACGATTTCAAAGTAGTCGTAGGAAGGGTAAGACTCACCTTAGGGTAGATCACCATTCTAGAATCACTTGAGAAGAATCATTGCGAGGAGTATTGGATGAACATCTTGATGCTTATTTTTTCAACTTGGAAGTAGTCCCAAACTAGGCTAAAATGCTAGCGTCTATTCTCACATTTCGACCTAAAATCCCAACCATTAGAAAGAAGGATGAAGAAATTGTCAAGTCAGAAAGATGCCATATACTAGAAGGATGCATATACAAGCAAACTGACCAAGCAATCTTAGCTTGTTGTGTGGAAGAGGAATCCCATTCTAAGTGGTTGCAAGAAACACATGTAGGTGCACTAGGGAGACACAATTCTAGACACATAAGACTACAGACTCTAAAATGATTAGGTATGTATCGACCAACGATGCAAGAAGATGACTACAGGTTGTTCAAGGACTAACCAACTTGTATTGATAGACCACCTATTGAACATGCTACATTATATCAAGTGTCGTTAGTACTTGATTGAAGCACTCCTTTGGTTGAATTTTTTAGGAAGAAAACATTCTCTCAAGAGATGTCTTTATCTTGATGAGGAATTCTAGAGCAAGAAGTTGAAGACTATACACTCATTGGAGATAATCTATACAAACATGAAAGAGACAGATATCTGAGACTTTGTGTTCATGAAAGTGAATACCTAAAGATATCTCAAACTGCACATGAAGATGTTGTAGGAGGAAAAGTCTGACCTGATCGAGTTATCAAGGCAATCTTTTTTTTCAAGTCTTTGGTAGCCTACTCTTCATCTGGATGCCCATACCTATGTGAAAAAATGTGATACATGTGAGAGGAAGCAATAGCTAATTCACAAGGATGAGATGCCATTGAGATCCATGATTGGAGGACATGCATTCTCAAAGTGGGGAATAGACTTTGTGAGTGTCCTATTAATCCCCTGGCTAAGAGTTCACATGCCAAATATATTATCTTAGCACTTCATTATGTTATCAAATGGGTAGAAGTGAAAGCCACTATGAAGAATGATGCACAAACTATGAATAAATGTTTGTTTTAGAATATATTCACAAGATATGGATTGCCAATCAAAAATTAGTAAATGATCATGGAACCCACTTCTTAAACAAGGTCATTGAATATCTTTTACAAGAATCGTCATTCACAAGAAGTTAGCTCCCTACCACCCACAGACAAACGGATAGAGTGAGAGCAGAAATATGATCTTTTTGCAATGTATTCACAAAGCTTCTAACGGATAGAGTGAGAGCAGAAATATGATCTTTTTGCAATGTATTCACAAAGCTTCTAACGGATAGAGTGAGAGCAGAAATATGATCTTTTTGCAATGTATTCACAAAGCTTCTAACGGATAGAGTGAGAGCAGAAATATGATCTTTTTGCAATGTATTCACAAAGCTTCTAAATAACAAATGATTTGATTGGGACATTGCACGCTTGTGAGAACGTTATGGCTTGGGCTGAGGATGCCCAAATTTTTACTTGATGCATCGACGACATTGTCAAAGATGATAGAACGGAACAGATCACATATAGTTTCACAACATTTGATTACAATAGTCTATAATGAATGAATAAATTTGACACTAGCACATTCAACTCTTTGAAGGGTCTTCGAAGTGGCCTTCATAGTAAAGTCACTCCGGAATGGTGGGTGGACCATCTCTCCTCTCGTGTCCCCTCTGAGAATAGAACGTTCCTAGCATGAGGAGCATTAAAGTTATGGAACATGAGAAACAGATTGTGCTCGAGCAAATTGTTGGGCGGCTTCCAAGAGATCCTAATCGTTTCCTCTAAAAATACATGTAGGAGATGCTAATATCTTCCATATGTGCATGGAGGGTGTGTGTAAGATCAATAATCAATCGCACCTGTAAGTTCTTAAACTTGACATAAGTAGACCTAAGAAGCAAGAGGATATAGTATTCAAAATACAGAAGACCATTGGGAAGAACATGTGAGAAAGAAAAGAGCTAACGAGAATATAGTCCGCGTTATGTTTCATATGCTTTACCCTGACTTAGAACTCTAATGGAGAAAATTCTCATGCAAAGACTTCAACTGCTCCCAATAGGGGCTCAAAAAAGCTTGGTCATTCCAGATGTGGTAGTCCAATCCTATGAGAGGGTTCACTTGAAAAAGGTGATGTTTCTCAATGAGGACTATGTTCTCGATATGGCTGTTGGCATCCAACCAGATCATGCCCCTCGCCCACTTTTGAGAGTTGGACTCCAAAAGGATGAACCATCTTGCATTGATATTGGCATAAGAGGAGAATGGGTTCATCCAAGATGTAGCCGCTGGCTTGATCGAGGAGCTGAGGGAGCACTGAGTCATCACATGGAGATCCATATCCTTCAAAACATTAGGACACCCAAATTTTACTTATGAAATGAAATTTATATCATTTTTGGTCGCCACGATAAAGGTCACATCTGTGTATCTGAAGGTAAAACAAAGGTGGCATCTATAGAGAGTAGAGTGCATTCTTCCTCCAAGAAATACAATTATCAAGAAATGGTAGAGAAAAGAGGGATTTTTACCTCCCCAAAAAACCCACCTTTTGCTAGGGAAAAGGGAAAAAAGACATCCATTAGGTAAGGATTTTTTGGATATGAATCGTAGAGTATTTGGAATCTCTTTATTATGAAGAGATCATAAAAACGGTAAAGTAGAAGAAGACGTTAGACTCCTCAAAGAGCTAAATTCCACCATTTTCACTCATCCCATACATGCAAACACCTTTTCAGCCACATCTTCCTCATCTCATGTCCTTTCGGAGGTATGATGGCACGTTTTGAAGAGCAATAGGAGCACTCATCATTAATACAAAAAATTGTTTTTTAATGAAGAATTGAATTTTTTGCAGCATTGGCAAGATTTTGTCTAGCGTTGTCACCTATAGTTTTGGGACTCATAACTTTATCATGTTGCATCCAATTCATATGATTCCACTTGCTACTAATTGATCTATTCAAGAATTA
Organism: Ceratopteris richardii; assembly: GCA_020310875.1. Classification (NCBI taxonomy): domain Eukaryota; kingdom Viridiplantae; phylum Streptophyta; class Polypodiopsida; order Polypodiales; family Pteridaceae; genus Ceratopteris; species Ceratopteris richardii. The sequence continues at coordinate 76,992,884 of CM035412.1, read as the reverse complement.
TGTTTTTGAATCTTTCCGATTTCTTCAAAATTTTACAAAGCATGAAAAACAAGCTTTTGCAAGTGGAAAAAGACTTCTTGCTTGATTTTAAAGTACTTTTTCTTCACTATGATGGTTCTCTTAGTTTTTCAAGTCTGCCTATGCCAACTAGATATGTTGAGTTTGACTTTTGGGCCTAGCAAGAAATGGAACAATGTTTCAAATGTTTAGAGCTTTGAAATGTATCATGTATAGAAAATATAATTAGGAAAATCCTACTTGATTGTTTATGCTTTTGTAATAATTTTATGATTCCCCAATGTTGAGAGGAAACATTACATTGTTTATTGAGAGAAAACAGGATATGTAAACTCGTGAATGCACATGCATTTCAAGAATTCGAAGACCATCGGGCCATGGAAGAACCGAGAGGTGGATTCTCCAATGGCTTGGATGCGCGTTTGGAACATTGGATTCTTTTAGGGAAGTTTTCTTCGCTTTTTCTCTCATTCGATTTAGTTTCATGATGCATGGTTTGAATATGAAGGTGAAATTGGAATGTTTTAATTCGTGTTTCTTGAAACATTCATATAAAGATTGCTTCATCTTCGTTTAGAGTAAAGTGGGAACATGCATATTTACTTCATTGCATCATAGCAATTTCTTTATGGTGTGCTAAAGAATATGTTAGAGTAGAATGCATACATAATTATGATTAGGGATATTATTATGTATCCAATTCTTTTCTTTGATTTATGGGAAAACATATAATTCATATCCACATGAATGAAGACCATTATATCTTCATTCAAAGTCTCTTTGCATACTTTATGGATATTGGCATATAGCATACCAATCAGTGGAAATCTCACTCTTTCTTTAATTAATCAAGGTACGAGACCTTCAAAGAAAGTCTCATAAGACAGAGACTATGGGGTGTTCATTTGAATATCCACAATGATTCATATTCTAAAAATTAGGAAGGCAAAATTTTCAATTGACATTTTGCTAGCTATTCCTAGATGGCATAGCCTTGATGGATACCACTTAGGAAAGTTGGCATCTTTTATAAGTATCAAAAAGAGCATTGGTACATGCTCATATGACTCACTTAAGGACTTATTATTCACCTTAGCTCTATTAAGAGCATTGGATTCCAATGAAAGAGGTTAGATACGATGCCAGATAGTAAGGGAATCTAGCAAGTACCTACATTGGTACTTAAGAACTAGCTTAAGTTGGTAGAAGTGACATTAGTGTCAACTAAACCAAGCTAATTTAGTTAGAGTATATAGGATTGATGAGAATCCACCAAATAGGATATTTGAGAGTTCCACCTTAGTCAAGAGAACTATGTACATGATTTGTTTAATGGAATTGTGCTTCCATGGATTGGAGATGAGAACGAGTAGTATGGGACAGTGGGATTATCTCCCTTTGAGAATGCTTCTTCTATGGATATGAAGAGAAGGGCTCATCATCCATAGAGTATGCTTTCTAATAGACTACAAAGAGGTTTATAGAGAATTTCTCTTATTTTGTATTGCAGAAGTACACTAATCACTCAATTTACATATTGATTGTCTCTATTATCATAGTGGTTTTCATTCACATGAGCATTTGCTTCTCCACTTATTAGGAAGGGAAACAATTTGAGAGCTTATATGTTCTCATTTATGGAGAATGGAGCCAAAGAAATTTAGCATGTGTCTTTCAAAGGAAAGGGGAAGTGGAATGGATTCCAGTAACATAGCCTTGTTCCTTTGAAGAAATAGAGAGAATTTATATACTCTTTATATTGTCTAGATAGAGTCGCATTCTTCTATCAAAGATAATAGGGGGATCAGATAATCAATGGTTAGATTGAGTCTTTATTGAAGACTCTAGAGAGAAGCAATCATATCTACTTCCAATGATGTTCTATTGACATTAGTGAGACTAGGAGTAGAGTAATGAATGCCTCGTTTTAGGGGTTTTAGGAGCTAGGAATATATCTAACCTATTGGGTTCCCAAACTCTTAGTTGGTGCTTCACCATGAGGATGATGATTGAGCATCAATTAGGAGAATGGGTACTTATGATTATCTAAATCTTAAGAAGGAATCTTTTGCATTCAAATGGCAGAATTAGGGGATGAGAAAAATTAGATTTTGCACTATTGCGAATAGATGCTCTTCCAATAGAGCTAAGTCCAAAGTTATGGATGACAAACCAAGGACTTCTTAGTTATTGAAACATGGAGATTTCATTTTACTACCAAGGAATTCTTATATGTAAGCTAGATGATAGGTTGGCATAGGACACAAGGTAGTGTAGTTAAAAACTATTAGTTGTGAGTACACTCAAGGTTAGGAACACCTAAAGTGACATGAGGGAAAGTCTATCGTCTTAGATCTAGATGGTTTCAAAGTCACATTTCTATGGGACTTTGTTCTATGTTTTATAGGATTTTTTTGATTTATTATCTCCATTACATTAAAGTCAAGTTTAGCTAGCTTGGCACTCTATACTTAACTTTCATATTACTACTCCATAGAGGATGCATCATATGGACTTAGGTCATTTGATGATGCTTTCATTATGGGAGTAATAGTTTGGAGGTTAGGTGCATTTGGGAGAAAATAGTCACCACATAGATAGTTTCCAACCTCCAAGATGATCTCACATGAGGCTTCTTAATGAGAAGGATACATTAAGGGAAAAGATGAACCCTGCATGGGCCTTTTAGATTAAGGAGCAATTAGTGATGGAGTAAACAGAAGAGGGTCGTGGCCAGGGTTCGCACCCTATAAAATACTAGGTTGTAGGGTAGAGAGGGGACAAATTTCCCTCGTATTTAATGAGTTGTCTCTAGAGAGAGAAGGAATCTCGTTACTAGGTTGGGCCCAAAAACTAAAATTTCTTAAAAAGTTTAAAAGATCATCATAACACCTCATAATGGAGCCCCCATTACTTTTTTAGGGTCAAAAGGGTTCTTTTTCACCACAAATTTGAAATATGTGCATGATTTGAGCTAAAAAATAACTTTTAAAAAAAACCTCAAGAAAGAGGTATTTTTCTCCTAAACCTCAAATGTTCATAACAGGTCCCAAAAAGACATCTTTCTTCCACTAGTTTCTCTCTATAGCATACATTGAAGCTCTTTTGTTTGTACCCCAAGCTATCTACATCTCCCATATTGAATTATCGTTGAAGATTGAAGACCTTGAACTTCCATGTCAACATCTAAAGGTTGCAGGAAACCAAAAGATGAAGTTCTCACATTAAGCTATCACAATATCAAAGCTATAGATGGACAATGCATGCCACATTATCACTCCAAAGGTGCATGAGTGTATATGCGGCCCTCTGGATATGGGCCTCATCGAGTTAGAGTTCTTGGGAGCTTGGGTCTTCATTGGAAGGGAAAGATACTTGGCTTCAAGAACCACAAACACAATGGGATGGTTGTTATTTCACAACATGTCTTGAAATGGAAGATATGAAACTCAAAAACTCTACTAGAATGAGATATCCTATCAATTGGAAGTATTACTCTACAATATTGCATGGTTTATAGTGTTGAATATATCTTTGAACTATCTAGATATTACTTGTTACAAATATATTTCCTTCTACTTTGGTGGATGAGTAGCCGCATCATACCCTTACAAGTACTCTCCAGGAATTGCATGAAGATGTGAGAATTTTTGTGAACTTTTGAATTGTTGATGGCATTTAATATGTTTTTAACCTATCTACGTATGTTTTGTTTGTGGTTTGGCTATATTTCCTTCTATGTAGTTGGAAGAAAAATCATTTTATAGGCTTAAAGGTACATTCTAAGCATTGCATGAGATTTTCAAGGCATTAATCATTCCATAGCATTAATCATTTCTTAATGATGGAATTTTCTTTTACACACATGCATATGTTGTATATATTACATTGAAATATTTTGGAAGGTAAGAGGTCAACAAACTTTATTATCTTATAGTTTTAAAATGGGCATGGCTTAATGTATAGTGCATCCTATATTTTATGTAGAAGATGGAAAGAGATACTTATAAATAAAAAATAAAGTACATGAGATTTTAGATTTATTTCTCTATATTGTTGTGGATTTTGGTTATAGGGGAAAGTATGTTTGACCTATGAGTATTTTTGTAAGCCTTTGAATTGCAAATGCCACTCAATATTTTCTTAAGCTATCTTCACTTTTTTTTATGTTTCAGCTATGCATCCTTATATGTTGGTGGGACGAACAATCATTTCATGAAGTATTTTGTTGGCGATGCACCAAAGAGCGCTCTCCTTCTCAAGATCTCTATGAAGATATTCTCGGAGTAGAAAACCGAGCTCCTAAGACCGCACACAATACTCCGCACAGACACTGCAAAATACGCAGAAAACACAGTACACAGGGAGGACGAAGATAGGCTTCTTAGGTCTTACAAATGTGGTCGAACTTACAGTCTATGACTGATCAGACCACTATATGGTTTATTAAAGAACATATACAAAGAAGTGTCCGATGGACTTTTGACCTTTCACATGGACACTAACGGTAACAATCTCCCACTAAATGCCAATATGGCCAAAGTAACTATGGGAGAAAAATAAAGAATGATAAAGAATACCTGAGTGTAAGTATACAAACTATACCTCCCACCTGATGGGCATGTTACACAGTATACAAGTGACTGTGTAAGATCATGAATCAAGTAACCCCCATCAAGTGATAACAGTGTCGAAAGCTATCCTGTGGTAGAGCTTTAGTCAAAGCATTTGCAACATTATCTCGAGTGTGAACCTTCTCAAGAATAATGCACTCAATGGCTAAGCCATCTCTAATGAAGTCATACATCACCTCAATGTGCTTGGTCTTTGCATGATAGACTGGATTCTTAGCCAAAGCAATGGCACTCTGACTATCACTGAGCAAACGAGGTACATGTTGAGGTAAACCTGATGGAGAGTGTTAATCTCCAAAAGAACAACCTACTCTTGAATTTAGAACACCTCTATATCAAGAGTAAGTCAAAACCTTCACTAAATTAGAGGTCCAATCTCCAAATTATCAAAATTGAGAAAATCTGTGAAGAAGATGAAACACAGAAAAGTCTGCTGCAGAATTTCTTCACATTGACTTATCAAATGAGTAAAGTTTTTTATGAAACTTTGTACGAATCATCTGCTAGGGATTGCGCATCACCTCCAAGTTGAATTACTTCAAAAGCTTTAGTATAACTTGAGAAATCAACTTCACAAGTTACCTATGTCAGAAACTGTTACTCAGAACAGTCGATTTTACACCCCTAACTTCTTAACTTTGGTTCTCACAATATCTAACCCGTTTTGCCAAATGCTTTTAGCCACGAGTAGATCACCTTCCAACTTAAAGATTAAGTGCTTGCTTGCACAAAACTTTAAACTATGGAGTGAGCACTGATCAAAAGATTAAACACGAAATTTGCGCCTGTTTCAGAGAACTGTAGACACTCAACACATATGAATGTTCCTACTCACAATTCTCCTAGCCTGTTTACAATTAGACTCTGAAATTCAGGTCACAGGCTCATTAACTAACAACTTAGATATCCTCAAAAGGATTTCACAATTGATCAAACACAGAAGGAGCAGACACGAAAAGATCGGGCGCAAAATTTCTTCATTAACTCAGAAATTTACAACTGAGTGATGAGAGCTAACTCAACTAACTTTTCTCTATCTCTTAACTCCTAACTTCCTCAATCTTGACTTCTACAAATGCTCTCATACATGCCCCGACTTTTCTCAAAGTATTTATAGATAATTTGTACAAGTTTATTACTCAAACAAAGATCTGAGTCACCTATGACTATACTAATGTACATATGTGTACACTTCTCTTATCTTCTGAATATGTCTTTCTTCCAAGCTTCAATGGTTGATCCTTCCTTCACTCTTTAACCTTCCAAGTCTTCAATTGGTGATTGGTCTGCACCAACAGCTCCCCCTCAATCATCAATTGAGGTCTTCTCCTTTCTTCTTTATACCTGCCATGTCTTTAAACTTCTGTAGCTTTGGTCCATCCAAACTCTTTGTAAGCATATCAGCTATCTGATCTTTAGTTGAAGTATGTATGACTTCAATCTCCTTATCCATCACTTTCTCTCTTAGAAAGTGATACTGAATCTCAATGTGTTTGGTCCTGGCATGAAAAACAGGATTAGCAGCTAAATACAATGAACTCATGTTATCTCCATATATAATTGGTACCCCATGCATAATATCAAGACTTTTCATCAATGTCTTGACCCAAATTACTTCTTTTGCAGCTTCAACCATGCCTTTATACTCTGCTTCTGTAGAAGATAAAGCAACTGTATGTTGCTTCTTGGAACACCATGATATAAGTTTATCTCCCACATAACACATGTATCCAAATGTAGATCTTCTATCATCTGGATTACCTGCCCAATCTGCATCACTATAAATTTTGATATTTGTATCTGAGGTAAACCCATAATACAAACCTTCATTGAGTGTACCCTTAATGTACCTCAACACCCTTTGTCCTGCAATCCAATGTTCTTTCCTTGGGCAATGCATAAATTGAGACAAAACCCCTACTGCATATGATAAATCAGGTCTAGTTAGAGTAGCATAGATAAGGCTACCAACCAAACTCTGATATTGTCTCATGTCCTTGAATTCTTCACCTCCATACTTACTCAATTTGTGATTCACCTCCATTGGTGTGGGTGCTATCCTGCAATCATCCATTTTAAACTTGATTAACAAGTTCTTCAAATACCTTTCTTGGGTCACAAATACTCCATGTTGAGTATATGTTATCTCCATGCCCAAGAAGTATGATAAGTCTCCCAAGTCACTTATCTTGAACTCCTTTTCCATTTGCCTCTTAAGCTTTTGTATTCCTTCTTCATCTGTACCTGTAAGAATTATATCATCAACATATATGCACATGTATATGAAACCATTTTCACTTGCCTTGACAAGCAAGCTACTATCTGCTTTAGACACCTGAAAACCAAGTTCTTTTAAGAACTTCACAAGTCTATAGTTCCATGCCCTTGGGGCCTGCTTCAAGCCATACAAAGCTCTCTTGAGCTTGCACACATGATCTGGATACCTTTTATCTCTGAAACCTTGAGGTTGCTCCATGAATACATCATCTGAAATGTAACCATTCAAAAAAGCATTTTTCACATCAAGTTGACATAGCTTCCAACCTTTACATGCAGCAATAGCAATAAGTGTCCTTATGGTTGTCATCTTTGCCACAGGACTATAGGTCTCATCATAATCAATACCATATGTCTGAGCAAAACCTTTGACAACAAGTCTAGCTTTGTATCTAGACACACTTCCATCTGCAAACCTTTTTGTCTTGTAGACCCACTTGCATCCAATAATCTTCTGACTATTTGGTTTAGGAACCAAATCCCAAGTTTGATTCTCCAATAGTGCATCATATTCTTCCTGCATAGCACTTTCCCATTTTTCCTTACCTTTTGCCTCTTCATATGTAGAAGGGTCTTCATCTGTATTCACCATATAAGCATAATCTTTTGTGGCTAGAAATGAAGTATCATAACTATACCTTGTAGGTTGCCACCTATTTCTTGTTGACCTTCTGAGTTCTCCACTCCTTGAGGTTTCTGGCTCTTCACATTCAGGATCAAATCTTGGTGTCTCTTCCACTTCAACCTGCACTTCATTATTCTCTTGCTCATCAAATATTTGAACTTTTGATTTACCTTTTCTTTGACTCACCTCTTCTTCAACATCTGTATTGATATTGATTGTACCTGCATACCAAGTGTTTTGTTCATCAAATGTAACATCTTTAGAAACCATAAATTGTTTTGTTGATGGACTCCACAATCTATAGCCCATCTGCTTGTCATCATAGCCAATGAAAACATACTTTTCAGCTTTGGGTTCCAATTTGTGTCTTAATTGTGATGGCACATATGCATATGCCACAAACCCAAAAACTCTGCAATGATCTAAGGTAGGTCTCTTACCCCACCAAGCCTCATATGGTGTCATACCCTGCAAGGCTTTACATGGTAGCCTATTGACCAAGTAAGTGGCTGTATTTACAGCCTCAGCCCACAAATAATTAGGGCAATTTTTCTCCTTCATCATGGATCTTGCAAACTCAACAATAGTTCTATTTCTCCTTTCTGCAACACCATTTTGTTGAGGAGAGTACCTGCAAGTAACTTCCCTTTTTATACCTGCATTCCATAAGTAATCACTGAACTCATTTGAGAAGTACTCTCCCCCTCCATCTGACCTTAGTCTTTTCAACTTATGACCTGTAATTCTTTCTGCATATGCATGATAGTGTTTAAATGTATTAAACACTTCTGACTTATCTTTGATCACATAGATAGTGATCCACCTAGTAGCATCATCAACATAAATCACATAATACCTTGATCCATTTATACTGAAATCTTTTGATGGTCCCCACACATCTGTGTGTACCAACTCAAGCTTCTCTGAGTGCATAAAACCATGCTTGGAATATGAATGTTTATGAGCCTTACCTAATTGACATGCCTCACATTTGTATGTCATATGTTGACCTGCAACATTAGGCAATCCAAGCACTGAACCATTGTTAACCATATCTTTAATACCTCTTTCATTGAAATGTCCAAGCCTCTTGTGCCAAAGATCTAACTCAGAGATCTTATGTCCTCCATATGTGAACATAGCATGACCAATGTTGCCTTGAATCTTCAATGTAAATAGTCTTCCTTCCTTTTTTCCTGAAACAATCTGTTTATACCCTTGGCTAGGGTCTTCCACATATACTCCATCATTAGTGAACCTTACTTCATATCCCTTTTCAACAATTTGACCTACACTTATCAAATTCTTAGGGATTGTAGGAACATACAGGACCTTACTCAATAAGGTGCTTCCATCCTTGGCCTTCACTGATCCAATTGATTTCACATTGTGTTTTGTGTTGTCACCTGTTTGAACAACATGATTAAAAACTTTACTTTCCAAATCAGTCATCAAAGATATGTTACCACTCAGGTGATTGCTACACCCTGAGTCAATGTAGAAGACTCTTTGATCTTCACTCTGCCTTTCACAAGTTGCATTCATTATCAATGTTGAATCCTCCTTTTGATCTGAAGCATAATTGTAGTAGGTGTTGTTGTATTGTTGACTTTGGAATCCTCTACCTGCATTTCTTCCAAAGTAATTTCTTCCACCTCTACCTCTGTAATTACCTCTTTGATTTCTGCCACCTCTTCCTCTTGCATTATAGTTTTGACTATATCCATTATTATTCTGAGTATTGTGCCAACAATCATTAGCTAAGTGATTTGTCTTACCACAAATCCAGCAAGCTTTGCCTCCATCTTTGTTATTCCTGCCTCTTCCTCTACCTTTGCCACCTCCTCTTCCTCTTAGGAAGTTGGCTTGAGTAGTTGTTCCTTCATCTTCACCTGCTTGTTGTTTTCCTTTGCTATTCTTCTTCTTATCCTTTGAGTACATTGCATGTCCTGTACTCTTGTCACCATCTCCTTTAACATCCTGCTCAAATGTTAACATATGACCTAACAATTGATTTAAATCAGGAGTGAAATGGTCAAGTGAAAGTTCTGTAGACAAAATAAATGGCTTCCATTTGTCATCACCTCTCAACCCTGTAAGGATTTGCCTTACCAATTTATCTTCCTCAATGTCTTCATCAACAGCTCCTAAAGCATCTGCAATATCTTTCATCCTTGTTACATAGTCTGAAATAGATTGAGAGGCCTTCTTCTTGAAGGTAGTAAATTCTGCCCATAAGGATGCCTTCCTTGACTTTGTAGTGTTCTGGAAATGCTCCTCCAAAGCATTCCATATGTCAGTAGCACTTTCAAGACCTCTAATATGAGGTAACAAGTAATCATTGACTCCCATATAGATAATGCTCCTAGCTTGAGCATCTTTCTTCATCCAATTTTTAAGATCTGCTAACTCTTCCCTAGTTGGAACACTAGGATCTCTGAACTCTGGCTTCTCTTCTTCTCCTGTGATGTAACCAATCAAATCTTTGCTCATAAGATGAGCTTCCATCCTCATTGACCATGCAGGATAGTTTTCCCTATCCAATTTCTCTATCTGTAGAGCATCTCCCATCTTGTGTCCACCTGTGTATTGAAAACTTCAAGCTTTACAAGCAATGTATGTACCTTTACTTCGAGTTAGACTCCTTTTGCCTTTCTTGATGTCGAGTAGACTTCTCCTCAGGCTTTTGACTCCAAGCTTTCACTTCTTAGTTCTTCCAATGTTGAACTTCTTGAATCTGCAGCAGTCGGGACCTTCCTTTCCTTGATTTTGATGTCTCCTGCTCTGATACCACTGATGGAGAGTGTTAATCTCCAAAAGAACAACCTACTCTTGAATTTAGAACACCTCTATATCAAGAGTAAGTCAAAACCTTCACTAAATTAGAGGTCCAATCTCCAAATTATCAAAATTGAGAAAATCTGTGAAGAAGATGAAACACAGAAAAGTCTGCTGCAGAATTTCTTCACATTGACTTATCAAATGAGTAAAGTTTTTGATGAAACTTTGTACGAATCATCTGCTAGGGATTGTGCATCACCTCCAAGTTGAATTACTTCAAAAGCTTTAGTATAACTTGAGAAATCAACTTCACAAGTTACCTATGTCAGAAACTGTTACTCAGAACAGTCGATTTTACACCCCTAACTTCTTAACTTTGGTTCTCACAATATCTAACCCGTTTTGCCAAATGCTTTTAGCCACGAGTAGATCACCTTCCAACTTAAAGATTAAGTGCTTGCTTGCACAAAACTTTAAACTATGGAGTGAGCACTGATCAAAAGATTAAACACGAAATTTGCGCCTGTTTCAGAGAACTGTAGACACTCAACACATATGAATGTTCCTACTCACAATTCTCCTAGCCTGTTTACAATTAGACTCTGAAATTCAGGTCACAGGCTCATTAACTAACAACTTAGATATCCTCAAAAGGATTTCACAATTGATCAAACACAGAAGGAGCAGACACGAAAAGATCGGGTGCAAAATTTCTTCATTAACTCAGAAATTTACAACTGAGTGATGAGAGCTAACTCAACTAACTTTTCTCTATCTCTTAACTCCTAACTTCCTCAATCTTGACTTCTACAAATGCTCTCATACATGCCCCGACTTTTCTCAAAGTATTTATAGATAATTTGTACAAGTTTATTACTCAAACAAAGATCTGAGTCACCTATGACTATACTAATGTACATATGTGTACACTTCTCTTATCTTCTGAATATGTCTTTCTTCCAAGCTTCAATGGTTGATCCTTCCTTCACTCTTTAACCTTCCAAGTCTTCAATTGGTGATTGGTCTGCACCAACAAAACCCATATCACAAGCAAGACAAGAAAGCCACAATGCTTCCTTACATGCCTCACTTGTTGCAACATACTCTGCTTCTGTGGTGGAAACAACTGTACATTCTTGAAGATGAGATCTCCACGAGATAGCACCTCTAGACAAATGAAAAATGTACCCTGATGTTACTTACGATTGTCTACATCATCAGCATAGTCAGAATCTGTGTAACCAATAATGGATGCTTTCCCTCTACCTAAGCATAGACACTTGTCCTTAGTGCCACTCAGATATCTTAAAATCATCTTGACTGCTTCCCAATCTTTCTTTCCCGGATTAGACATATATCTACTCACAACTCCCACTGCAAATGCAATGTCTAGTCTCATAGCTACCATAGCATACATGAGACTACCAACAACAAACTGATAGGGAATTTTGGTCATGAATTCCTTTTCCTCACCTTGGGACAATCATCCTTGCTCAATTTCACATATGTGGGTAAAGTACTCAATGCCTTTCCAGCCTGCATAATTAACCACTGAAGTACTTTGGATATGTACTCACTTTGAGACACATATATGCATCTATTACTCCTATCAAGAGTAATGCACATGCCAAGAATATGTTTGGCATCCCCCAAATCCTTCATATCAAATGTCTGACCCAACTTCTTTTTGAGAATTAACAAATCATAAGAGGACTTCCCAGCAATCAACATATCATTGACATAAAGTATTAAGCATATCAAGCTGCCATCCGAGCATCTCTTTGTGTAGAGACAATGATCCTCATTGCTTTGAGAATAGCCTTGAGACTTTATAAAAGCATCAAGCTTTTGGTACCATTGTCTAGGGGACTGTTTAAGTCCATACAAGCTCTTCTTAAGCTTACAAACTAGACTCTTCTTGCCAAGAACTACATAACCCTCTAGTTGTTCCATATAGATCTCATATGTAAGATCTCCATGCAAGAAAGCAGTTTTCACATCCATTTGGAATAGCTTTAAGTCCTCCAGTGCAACGAATCAAAGCAACATGTATAGGGTAGTCATCTTGACCACTAGAGAGAAGATTTTCTCGAAATCAACACCATGTTGTTGCTTAAAACCCTTTGCAACGAGTGGTGATTTATACTTTGGAGAAGCACTATCTGATGTAAATTTCAACTTATATACCTATTTACATGGTAAAGCTTTCCTACCCTTTGGCAAAGGTACTAAATCCCAAGTACCATTATTGTGAATAGAATCCAACTCACTCTTCATGGCACGCTCCCACTTGACATGATCCTCTGTTTGCATAGCCTCTTTGTAGCAAGAAGGCTCACTGGCATCTGTTAGCATAACAAAATCTAAACCTGGAACATATCTATCAGGTCGATGTGAGACACATGTAGAACGTATCAATTGTTGTTGAACAGGAACATGTGTAGACTTATCTGAATGGAAATTCTCTTGAACATCCCTATGTGCATCATTTTTATGCATGCTAAGTGGAGGACTAGTATCCTCAAACACCATTCTTCTCACTTCAACCTCCTTAATGGATTGTTTATGCATCTTAGGCTGATTGAAAATGAGATCACTACTTCTGATCACTCGTCATGTTTCAGGATCCCATAACCGATATCCAAATTGTCCTTCTCGACCATATTAAAGAAAAATGCATTTCTTTGACTTATGGTCCAAATTTTTTCTAAGATTCTTGGGGTATATGAACATATGCTTCACACTTAAAAACTCAAAGATGATCCTAATATGGTGGCTTCCATGTCCACAACTCTTGTGCCACTTTAAGAACTTTGGTAGTACTAGGTGAAAGGTTAATCACATGAACTGCAGTCAATACTCCTTCTGCCTAAAAACCGTGTGAGAGGTTTGCATGATGCAACACAGAGATTACTCTATCTTGAATAGTTCTAGTCATCCTCTTAGCCACACCATTCTATACTAGGGTATAAGGAGTTGTAAACTCTCTACAAATCCTTCTAGACTAATAGAAAAGGCTGAATTCATGTGAGGTATACTCACCACTATTATCTAAATGTATCCTTTTTCAGTCTCAACTGAAGCATTCCGTTTTCTGAAAGTAGGGAATACCTCATCCTTCAATTTTATAGGATATACCCAAACTTTTCTAGTAACATCATCTATAAAAGTGATAAAGCATCTATGGAAGTGATAAAGGAAAGAGAACCACCTAAGGACCTAGTGGGCATAGGACCACACACATCTATATGAACGAGATCTAAAGGCTGAATTGAAGAGTCAATGTGCATTCTATGCACATTTTTTGTTTGCTTTCCATATTGACAATCCTCACAAAATGAAAAATTAGAGAAAGATAACACAGGTAACTAGCCAAAACGAGAAAGATTTTCCATTCCACTATGAGATGTATGGCTCAAACGACCATGCCAAATACAAGCCATATGTTGTTCAATAACAGCTAAAAAGTGTTCTTTTTGTGATACAAATAAAGAATAAAGTGAGCCAACTTTGCTTCCTTTTGCAATAACCATATTGCCCTTTGATATGCAAAAGGACTGAGCATAGAAGACCACTTTGTAAGAAGGTCATCAAGTTGACCAACTGACATCAAACTACATGATAATTGAGGTACATGACATACATTATGCATAGTAATTTTTGAACCATCAATGAACTGCACAACCACATCTCCAATCCCCACAACATCACACTCGTAAGAGTCACCAAGTCTCACACTACCAAGAGACTTTGCTGCATCATTAGAGAACCATTCTCTGTGTGGTGTCACACGGAAAGAAGCACTAGAATCTACAGCCACGTGTGGGAAAGAGAATCAGCCATAAGAGCCTTAGTTGGCACAGTATTATCAAGTGTCAACACATCAACATCATCAGAAATAGCATTAATTTCTTCAATCTTCACAGTCGAAGTAGATGGTGCAAGTAATTGTTTAACATGCCCATCAACATTCTCTCCTTTACCTTTAGCATTCTCATGTGTCCTTTATCATGACAATAATGGCATTCCATATCCCTCTTCCTTGATTTACTTCTACTCTTATTCCGTTGACCATTCTTTTCCTTGTTCTTACTCTTGCCACATTGCTGATTCTTTCCTTGGTAAGAATCACGAACATTATATTTATCTCCACTCCTGAGTGTCAACCATAGATTTTCCATAAATCTCCTCACTCAAGAGTGCTCCACATGTGTCATCATAGATGAGTTGACCACCTAGTGCACTATTGCTAATAGCTGTGCAAAATGTATCCCATGATGATGGCAAGGTGCATAATAGAAATACTCCTTTCATTTTATTATCCATATCCATTTTCTGAGCTTGTAACTGGGAGAATATAGCATCAAACTCATTTAGATGAGCAGCAACAACTATCTGTGTCCTTCATACGAAGGTCATATAATTTTTTCATCAGATACACTTTATTTGATGCCATCTCTTTTTCATATGTATTGCATAACTTCTTCCAAAGCTCCTCTGCACTTTCACAAACTAATACTCTAAATTAAACATTATTTTCCAGGTGCAAGCGAATGGTAGACCTAGCCATTGCATCTAACTCATCCCAATCATCTTCATCCATGTCTATAGGCTTCTTTGAAATTCCATTTACTGGCTTCCATTGCATCCTTTGAATCAGCACATCTCTAATCTGATTCTTCCATAGAGAAAAGTTTGTGCCATCAAATTTTTCTGATCTCAAAATGGTCTTTGCCTTGTAAGTTATAGCTCCTTCTCGAAACACTAGCAATAGAACCTGATCCACCAAAAGTGATTGAGACCTCTAAGGCCATGATGGTGGGGAACTAAATGGAATGATAATGGATCTAGAAGAGTCGAAACACCAAGGAATAAGTGTGTCAAGGAGTAGATCGACCACTGTATAGTTGACTAAACCAGAAATCTAGAGAAAATTTGTTAGAGTATCCTCTACAAAATGAGCATATGAACAGTGTCAAAATATCATAAAATTCCAAGTATTGACATGTTTACATGCATAGTGAATCACTAAATCCACTGCATATAATCAATTACCCATAGAAGCCAACTAGGCTTATCGAGCACCTATGAACAACTATCATACATCTCGTATGGCGAGGCAGGGTAAGTCTTCCACCTACATCACTGAAGAAACCCCAACATCTGGGTGTCTGCCAGTTAAGGAAACCTCACCATGACCTTCTTTATCAAATGTAAAAGGCTTTATGCAAAAAACATAACCGCTATATGAACAACCACTTGGACGTACATAAACAGTATCCATAGAAGCATACATGGTGTGTACGTGCTCAATATATGTAGTAAAATGACACTAAAATTCTGAATGTAAAGCCCAAAATTAGCCAACAACACCTGCAAGTGTCAACTCTGATGTTTTAGGCTCAAAAAACCTGCATAAATTTGCAGCAACTGCTCCCACCAAAATTGAAAACCTTTCGAGAAACCCTATAGTTTTATGAGTGTGGCTGAAAACACAACCCCCAAGGTTGATATTGATTGTCAAAGAAGTACAAAGAACACTCTTCTTGATGTTCTTGGACCTGTGTGAAGAGAACTATGTGCGAAAGTACTCCAAAATGGCTCCAAAAAAACACCCCAAAAATGCTTCAAAAATAGGCTTTGAAAGCAAAAAATGAAGCTTTGAGGGACCAAAACATGTTCAAGGTAGTGTTTACCTTAGTCTTTTCCCTTCTTCAGACACCACGTGACTGTTATAGTTTATAGAGCTTGAATCTTCATTAACTATTGGTCTTTGTAGAGTTCTTGATATGTGGTATTGGAAAAGGATGATGATGGATATCTATGATGGAATTGGAAAGCATTTGTAGTATATCTAGGTACAAAATCAAGGGCATGATTCTAATGATGGAAAAAACTCCTCTTTTGGCTCTCATGATGATCCTTTTGATGCAGGATGGTGATCGTGGAAGTCTTGAACCCAACTTGTTTCTTGTTCTTAGGACATTTGAATATCATGTGGGCAGTGGAAATACAACTCCTTTCTTCTTAGTTGACCATAAGACAAGTTTTGACCATGCAAAGGTAAGGTATCTTGAGGTGCTTCTCCTGTCTTCCTTGGAACCATCCCAATCTACATTAGAGAAAATCTTTAGACTTAAATCAGATACATAAGGGTAGTATAGACCTTCATTCATGGTCCCTTTGAGATATCTGGTATCCTCTTGGCAGCATCCATGTGAGGTTTCTTGGGTGTGTGCATAAATTGACTTAGCACACTCACACTATAACATATATCTACTCTTGTCAATGTGGCATAGTTCAAACTACCCACAAGATTTTGATAACCTGTGATATCTTCTATAATTTCACCTTCATGTGAGCTCAATTTATAATTAACCTCCGTTCGAGTACCTGCAATCCTACAATCTTGCATCTTGAACTTTGCGCACAAGTCTTTAATGTATTTCCTTTGAGTAAGTAATAGACCATGATCTCTGTATACTACTTCCAATCCTAGGAAGTATGTAAGTGAACCCAACTCACTTATCTTGAACTCTTCTTGCATCTACTCGTTGATCTTCTTTATCCCATCTGCATCATTTCCTGTAAGTATAATATCATCCACATACACACACGAATAGATGACCTTAGACTTACTCTTTTTGATGAAGAGTGATGGATCTGCCTTGCTAGGTTGAAATGCTTTATCCTGTAAGAATGAAACAAGCATGTGATTCCAAGCCCTTGGGGCTTGTTTGAGTCCATATAGAGCTTTATTAAGTTTACACACATAATCAGGATGTATTTGATTCTCAAGACCAGGTGGTTGTGCCATATACACCTCTTCTATTATCCATCCATTAAGAAATGCATTTTTTACATCCAATTGAAGTATCTTCCAATTCTTGGAAGAAGCAATACTAAGGAGGACTCTAATTGTAGGCATCTTTGCCACAGGAGACAAGGTCTCCTCATAATCAATTCCTTGAGTTTGTGCAAAGCCTTTTGCCACAAGCCTTGCCTTATACCTATTAACGGAGCCATCTGAGTTCTTGTTCAATTTGTAAATCCATTTTGAGCCTATCACTTTCATTGATGAAGACTTGGAAACTCATTCCCAAGAATTATTTTCCTCAAGAGCTTCAATTTCTTCTTCCATTGCAAGCTCCACTCTGATTTCTTCTTTGCTTCCTTCTGTGTAATTATTGTAGTCTCTTCTCCCTTTGTATCCTCCTTCGTAGGTTGAATTTTTGTAGTTGTGGTTGCCATGGAAATTGTTGAACCTTCCTCTTGAGTAGCCATATCCTCCTCTGTTGTAACCTTTGCCTCTTTGATTTTTCCAATTCCTAAAGCAATTCTGAGTTGTATGATTAGTTAATCCATGAAAAGAACAAGGATTAGAGTCTTGGGGTCTCCCCCTACCTTCTCTTCCTCCTCTACCTCTACATGTACCATGTCTTCCTCTACCTCCATAGTTAGCTTGGTATGTCCCTGCTTCATCATGCACTTTCCTCTTCCTTTGTTATCTTTGGCTTTACTTTTATCAGTAAACAAAGCAGAAGATTGATTGCCTTTGGAATCTTATCCATTCTTCATGAGCTTTGCCTCTTGAGTAAGTAGTTGTCCCATAAGTGTATTGAAATTTTGTACATGCATATCCATGTGTAGTTACAGTGTTGTGGTGAATGCTTCCCACTTGTCATCTGCTTTTAGGCCATTGATTACTTGCCTTACAATTTGTTCTTCATCTATCACTTCTCCAATCCTTCCTAGCTTATCAACAATATCTTTGATCTTTGTGACAAAATCAGTCACATTTTGCTTGGAAGATTTCTTGAGTGTTGTGAAGTCCAACCGTAGTTGGTTCTTTCTAGCCTTTGTGCTTGAAGAGAAGAAGGCATCAAGTGCATTCCACACTTCATGTGATGCTTTAAAACTTCTAATGTGAGGCAACAAAAAATTCGAGATAGAGTTGAGGAGATAAGACCTTGCAAGTGCATCCTTGGAGCACCATGTGCTCAATCTTTCTTTCTCTTCTTGTGTAGGTTGACCTTTATTCCTGAAACTTGGCATAACTTCATCTCCAGCCATATAACCATATAGATTCCTACCTTGAAGATAAGCCAACATCCTTGAACACCAGGTTGAGTAGTTACCTCTATCCAATTTGTGAACTGATGAAGAAAATCCATCTGCCATGTTGTCCAACCTTGTTCTCATTCCATTGTGAGGATGCATTTGCACTTGATGAAGATGAAGTGGTTCTACAAAATCTTTGCACTACACCAACCAAATGAACTCCCAAGATATGTACTGGGCCCTTTTAGCTTGCCAAAGGATGTATTAGACACCCTATGTAGTTTGGAAGATCTCTCGCACAAAGATGAATCAAAACAGATGTGTTGGAGTTGATCCAAGAACAAAGAACTTGCTATTTTGGTCATACACATGTTTCCTGTTTTGAACAATTCTCTGAGCACATCAGCAATTGGCTTAATTCATTTTGGGGAACTCTAATTAACTTAATAAGCTAACAATCATGAGTAATTTCATCAAAAGAGATGGAATACATGTAGAGAAACAATTTTAGCAAGTCATAGCTCCATCTCGACATTTACGGGCTGCAACAGTCATCAGACCAGTGAGAAAATATATGCTAATATCTGATGATCCCGAGAAGCAATACTAATGAACCTTTGTAGGATAGATCTGAGATGATCCATATTCTGATGGAGTTATAACAGAGAAGTAAGATGAGAATGTAATCATCATATATGTATTAAACATGTACAAATACAATGTCATTGGCAATCAAGCATTGCTCAATGTGTGAGAGGTGAAAGAGCTATGAGGTGAACTCTCACTTCACAATGGATGTACAAAATGATCTCTCTACCTCAAGATACACGCAGGTCTTCTTGATCCTCTTCTTATAATTGAACTTGGAGCCAAAGTTTGAATTCAAATTCAAACTTCTACCTAAAAGGTGAATGCTAACATATAGGATAGATTCTCTTATTTCTCAAAAACCAAGTGATACGTGATTTATAGCTTCCTAAATCCTCATGGGTGTAATCCACTTTCACAAGGATAAATGTGAAGTACGTTCACAAGAGGTTGACCATATGAGGCCTTTCATGGGTTATGCCAATAAGTTATGCATAAGTGAATTGATCAAGCATGTGGGCTTGGGTATAATTGCACAAAAAACATCAAAATGCTCCATATGAAAATACATGTAATATTTGAATGAATAAAAGGAGCACAACCTTAAATAACAAACAACATCTTAATGCAAAATGTACTTTATCTTTAACTCTTCCAAGTCATTGATGGTTAGTAGATTTAATATGAATTTAACTCTGTCACCACAACATGTACCAAAAAGATATAAATCAAAATAAAAAACTATGTGAAAAGAAAATTAATACAGATAGCTTTTATTCTAGAAGAAAAATATTGATTCTTGAAGACTCTATAGATTAAATGTTTCTTTTTGTTTTGTGCAAACAAAAGCATATGTATATGAGTTCTTCATCAACTAAGGATATGGGTTCTTTATTGACTCCTTAGTTATGGTTGCATGCTAAACATATCTAGGCATATTTTCTTTTATGTGTAAGTATTCTATAGAAAATATTAATCACATCCTCATTATAAATCATCTTCCTAATGAATATCTTCTATAAGCATGGGGAAATGCTTTCACAGAGATTTTCTTATCCACACAATGTAATATTGATGTCATTCTTTTGAAAAGAAGGAGAAGTAACTAAAATAAACTATTTAATAATTTAAAGTGCTTCTTTGATTCTTGATGAAGCACTTCTTTCTCATATGATTACCAATGCAAGGGCAATATTAGTTTCATTCTTTTGAAAATATGAGAATAAGAAAAATACATACCTCATTGGAAGAATATGATGTCTCTTACCTCCCACTCCATATGAAAGAACTTCCAATGATGGGATCGCTTATTTTTATCTCCTAAACAATAGTAGATGAATACTAGAATGTAAAATGAATAGTAGATCTTTGATCAGAAGTATAGAATGAACCACCTACTTGGACATGAATATTGTCATATCCAAGCAAAAAATATTCATTGTGAGTGATTCCTTTGCTGTTACATCTTATCCTTGGAGAAAATTGTTCGAATACCCCATAGGTGCTAGAATTCAGATCGCGAGAGAGAGAGAGAGAGAAGAATCAAACTAACATGTATAATGGACTAGGAAGTATTTGTACGTAGAGAAAAGTAATTTTTTGATATGTGTGTGGGTCAAGGTGCACTTTTCCATTCTATATGAGTGAAAATGATAAAGGTTTGAAAAAATTATTTTTTGGGGTAAGGAAAGTTATGAGTTGATGATGTGGCACTTTTGTTTTGGAGGGAGTTTGAAAAAGAACTATTTTGAGTGATTTTTCTTAAAAAACTTGTACAAAAAAATAACTTTTGACATGTATATTAGAAATTGGGCCTTTTCTAGTAAGCAATAACTAAATATGTGACTTATCAAATAAATTCATTTATTTATTCACAAAGATGGATGGATTCGGTGATGTGTAAAGTGGCATATCTCTCTATCTCTCTTTATTTTGAAGAAGAGAGAGATGAACATAGTTGGGTGTAGCTCAGTGATGAGTAGCACCTCCTTTAATGTCAATCCGGGAAGACATGAGGATGTTATGAAGACCTGGAACAAGTGATGGCACAAGTGTGTGAGTGAGAAGCACACAAACATGCACACACATACACACACACGTACACACAAGGCAAGAACAAAGAGAGAAACAATGGAGTTCTTTAATTACTCAAAAAGTCTCATGTACAAGCTCAAATTACTAACAAGCTAACCTCAAAAATGAGCTCTCTAGCTCTTTTTATAGTTTTTTACTAGCTTTGGTCCTGTCTAGACCTAGTGTCCGGTCTAGTTAAAAATTAGGTTCTAAGGCGATTTTGGAGGCTCAAACGAGCTCTGAAAATTATGAAAATTGGTATATAAATACTACTAATACTCCTCAAGCTCTAGGAATCCTTGGCTTGCAGAAAATGGAGTAGGAATAATCAAAAATGGTATTTACAATGGTGTGAAGTGACTAAGATCACTATTTGGGAATTATTGTTTCATGAAAAATTATAGAGCCTATTTCCCAGATCTGCATTGAATACTTTGCCTACTTGGTACTTCTCTTTGTTCTGACTCTCTTCGTTGGCTTCCTTGTCGTGTAAGTCCTTGAGTGCCCTGACTACTACTAACACTCCCCCCTCTCTCGCGTCTGTCGTCGCTGACATACCCTTGTTGAGCTAACCGTTTGACGTAGTATTCCATGACATTTGTGGCCAAGTGATGCTCTGCTAACCTCACTCCTTTGGCCAAATTTGTGAGTAAGGCATCCCAATCGACTGCCCTGGTACCTCCTGATGTGGCATGCGTAGCTTATTTGAGTGTAGAGCCTGTTCCACAGCAAATAAATGTAACAGATGAGATGGTCTGGGTATGAATATTTCTGAGTGATACTCCCAAAACCCTTACATATACATACACATACATACACACACACACAAATATATATATATATATATATATATATATATATATATATATATATATATATATATATATATATATATGTGTGTGTGTGTGTGTGTGTGTGTGTGTGTATACATACACACACACACACATACACACACACACACACACACATATATATATATATATGTGTGTGTGTGTGTGTGTGTATGTATGTATACACACACATATAGATATATATATATATACATACATACATACATACATACATACATACATATATATATATATATATATATATATATATATATATATATATATATATATATATATATATATATATATATATATATATATATACATACATATCCTAATTCAAAAAGCCTATTGTAAATATTCTAATTCAAAAATCCTATTTCAAAAATCCTAATTGGAAAACACTAATTTTCCTATTAGGGTTTTACAAACCCTAATTTAGAAAACCTAATTCAGCCTTTTAGCCATATGGTCTAAGTGTATGTACACATTGCATCTCTTCCTCTGACATACTACTAGAGAGATCTCTCTCCTCCGAACCTTATGCCTCTATATATAGCTACTCCAATCAACGAGGATCATAATATATATAAAGATATATACACATTATGTAGATACAAATACATAAATAAAATGGATTAGATACATTATGCATCACACATACATGCCTATATGCACACATAAATATATATACATGCATACATATTTACATGTACACATTTACACATAGACACATATACATATATACATATATACATTATGCATCACACATACATGCCTATATGCACACATAAATATATATACATGCATACATTTTTACATGTACACATTTACACATAGACACATATACATATATACGAGCTTCAAGTTCTGAATTAAAAGAACATGACTTCATCTCTCTAGTAGGATTCATCGAGATTCTAGTTGAACAAAGAAGAATCTATTATTTGATATCCATTTAGAAGCTTCAAGTTGATTGATAACTAGAGTAAAATTTACTATCTAATCTGCTCATATGTTTTCATTATTGCCATCATTTTGGTAAGACATCAATATAGTCTCATCTTCATTATCCTTATTGATTTCATTTATTTCTTCTATTGTTAAATCTTTGTTCTCATGAGTCACATCATCTATTGATGGATTAATATCAATTTTTGGTAATTCCCCTTCATCATCAGTAGAATCAGCATGTATAGTATTATCGTCTTCATCAAAAAGATTAGTATCATTAGCATGTATAATGATTCTAATTTCTCTTTCAGATGTTCATGTATTAAAATGTGATGGTAAATCATCAAGAGGACTTTCTTTGATCTCTCTAACAATAAACTGTTCAAACAATGACCTACCTCTAGGTTGAACATGAGTGCCTTGCCACCAAGGATGAGCATCTGAGTTTTTATAACAAAATGCTTGTTCAATATGCCTAGGAAGAATATATGGTTCTATAGTAGATCACATTACCTTGGAAGAATCAATTGCTCAAAACCCAGATAATTTCTTTCTTAATGTAGAATTACTACCTTTATACTTGGCTCAAAACTAGTCAACCTTCAAAATGACCTATCAATATATATAAAAAAACCCATTATTAGGTTCTTAAAAAATAATAATCTCTATCATAAAAAATATAGGTTTTTCTACTTGTTTGAATGTACGAAATGATACTTCGTAGATACCAACAACACTTCCCACGTAACCAAGTTCACCATCTATAAAGTTTGTGTCTATAAAGTTTCACCAACAAAAATACTAGAATCCTCTGTTTTACGTAAAGAATCAATGGCTTTGATTCTAATATGCTATCTAAAACCCCACATATTAGCAAACATTCGAGCCTTCAAAATATATTAAATTAGTAAATAGAAACTAACATACATATATGGAAAAAACAAAATATTATTAAAATAAAATTATCTTTCATTCACAATCATTAACTCTCTCCGCTCATCTAAGATTTCTTCATTATTTGCGTTGGCGTGTTGGAAATGACTATATAGCCAATCCGTGAAAGAAGATATATTGTAATCTCATTATTATTGAGATTAGTTCTATATGTTTTGTTTCTTCATCTTTTACTTTGAAGATTTTGAAGTTCCTGTTCATACTGCTAAGGAATGCTTGCATGCATTCACTATTATATGCTACAAAAGTAGAAACATCATTTTTTTTCTTGAAATGTAAATAAAAGTAGAACTTCCTTACCTGATAATACCTCATCTATTATTTTTGAAAAAGACTTGTTGGTCCATGCACGTGGAGCTTCTTCACGAACTCTTTCAAGGTACTCAATAGCATAATACATGCACTCTTCAAGCATCCAACGCTTTGCCATGGATCCTTCTGGTTTCGCCCTTTGTTGCATATAACCTTTTCATATTCCCATAAATTCCTCGACCCAAAACATCCATTGAGTGTTGACAACACCTTCAATCTCTATTTCATCTACAAGATGGACTAATACATGAACAAGAATATCAAAAAACAAAAAAGAAGTAGAAAGCTCTTTCTCCATCAAACATAGTGGCTCTTTGCATTCATGTTCTTTTTTGTGGGATCAAGTTTTTGTCAATATCTTTTGATGTAATCCACCTATACATATCATAAAAGAAATTATAAAGAAGTTAATTCAAAAATAAAAGATATCAAATATTCATATATATTAAATATAAAAGTATCATAACTACCTTATAAGCAATCCAAGACGATAGATCACATCTAGTACTCCTTTCGTTGTACATCCATCGATAAACAAAAGTAACATATCTTTCAAATATTTATGCCAATCATGGGCGTTTAACCCAGATAAGCTCTTATCATCCATAGTAAACATGTTTTGGAAAGATGCTCCATATCATATAGGAGTCCGAATCAATTGAATCCTATTGCTAATAATCTATATCTTTTTTGTCCTAAGTACCCAAGGAGCAGGTGCATAAGTTGTTTCCTATATATGTCTATCAAAAACTGGGCATAACTTTGGTTTTGAGTTTTGATCTTTCAAATCATTCCTTGATGACATGGTATCTTTTAGTCCAAGAAGATGTTGCCATAGTGAATAACAAAAATTCTTGAATATATGCATAGGATCAAGAAGATGACATACTTTTAACTCTTTCCAATACTCCAAAGAATTTTCGAGTGCCAATTTTCCTTTACCTCTCTTCACATACTCATTATCTTCATCATCACTGAGGATTTCTGATTCTCGATCTATCAGAGATCCATCTATCCATTTTTTTACGAATGCATAGGCATCATAGGTTCTGGACACTGACCTATTTCAAGCACTCCATTAAATGTATCACTTCTCTTTTAGATCTTAATGGTTCATCATCAGGCAAGAATCATTGATGTCGAAGATAAATATTTCTGTTGAGATTCTTACTATAGGTTGATCTCAACCAATCACCATAATATGGATAAGATTTATAACCCTAAGTAGATATTCTTGCATCATGAAAACGTCCCATATCCTGAAAAATCATGAATAGTCCAAGCCACAATACCACAAATCATAATATATCTTTCATTGATGCTTTTCAATACATCAATGACATTAATACATCTCCATAACTCTTGGAGATTTTCAATGAGAGGAGCAAGATACATATTCATATCTTTAACTTGTCTTTTTCTTGGGATTAAAAGTGAAAGCATTAAATGTTCCTTTTTAATGCTAAGATATGGCGGAATATTTTAGTTTATGACTACCACTGGCCATGTTGACCATTTACTAGATTTCATGGAGAATGGATTAACCCCATCTAATGCAACTCCTAACTTTAGATTCTGTGGATTTTGTGCAAATTGAGGCCATATAGAATCAATATGCTGTTGACTAGTGGCTTTTGCTTCATGCTTAGTAGCTCATGTATATCTTGGTTGAGCAAGAAGCAACCTATTGTGGCCAGTTCTAGTTGTGAGGCTAAGTATAGGGCAGCCTCCACAACTACTATTGAGTGTGTGTGTCGCTCAGACGCCTTCTGGCTGATTTGGGTTTTGGTCAATCTTATGCCACCACCATCTTCACTGACAGTCAGAGTGCATTGGCAATTGCGAGGAACCCTGTGTTCCATGATCGCACTAAGCACATTGAGGTGCATTATCATTATGTCATGGAGAGGTTCTCTGTTGGGGAGATCAGCTTGGCATATGTGCCCACGCAGGAGAACATTGCAGAACTTTTCACGAAGGCTCTTCCTAGGGAGAAGTTTGAATCTTTCTACAAAGATTTGGGCTTACTTCCTTTTGTGGAGTGATTTCCACATAGCTTCGCACTTCCTTATACATGAATGCCAGCTACTTGCTCACCGCATCACTCCTAGGGGGGATTTGTTGATATATTTAGGTAGTGATGTGTGTGAACACTCTAGGACCAGTGAAGCACTTTTTTCCCTCTTTAGGAGGTTTTTTCCCCCGCCTTTTATATACGCCTATTGCCCTAATGGGCTACTTATCTTTGTACATTATCTAGTAATACATTCAGTATTGTGTGTTGTGCTCCAAGCTTCTTCTTCTTTTTTGTGTTGTTTGCGTGCTTCCGGAGACGTCTAACTCCAACAATGATGTGGCTGAGGTATATTAAGATTATGAGAATTATTATCATCATCGAGAAACTATTCCTATATATCAACAATAATTTGATTTTGTATATGGTTTTTAAATAAAATAATGACATTAATTTATAGAGAAAATACATACCCAAGCATTATCACATTGACCAAGTGGTGGTGCATGCTCAAAAGTACCATGTTCTACCTCATGTTCAGTACATTCCAATTGTGGGCTTTGATACGTGCCATAGCAAGAGTTACACCAACATATAATATGCTCTTGATAGTAAAATTCATCATAATTGCTATCAGAGGACACATGTGAAGTCATTGGATGGGTAGGTGGTGATGGAGTGCCCTCTAATATATCAGAATCTGATTATAACAAGAAACAAGAAAATATAACAGAAATATGTATCTATCAAATATATTTAGAATTAAAATTTTGATAAACTTAGAGTATATAGTCCTTCCACAATTAGAAAATGTTGGTGGAGTTCCATCTGATTGATCGAAATCTACAAATAATGGTATTTGATATTAATAGTCTGATTATTTACATACATAAACATTCACATATACATATTTAGACATATACACATATTCACATATACACATTTACACATACACACATATTCACATATACACAAATACACATTATTGTGCGATAAATGCATGTATTTTGTATGAATGAGTGTACATGGATGCATGTGTATGTGTGTACATATATATCTGGATATGTATATGTGTGTATATGTTATATGTATGTATATGTGTATATGTATGCATATATGTATGTGTATATGTTTGCATGTATATGTGTATGTGGGTATGTGTATGTGTATGTGTGTGTATATATGTGTATGTATTTTGATTTGTTTTTCTGTTTGAGATTAAATTATCAAGAGATATTGTATAATGGAAAAAAATAAAAGGCAACCTAACATACCACCTGAGACATGCCAGTAGTTTTTTCATAGACAGCTACATCTTCAAGAGTCATTGCTTGAGCAAAAATTATAGAAATTTATAGATTATATTTATAATTCTCATATATTTTATTAATGTTGAGTGAGTCGGGCCACACATTGCACCTAGGCCAAATGGGCCATCATGGTTTTGTAGCTACATTTGTAATTATATGTGTTATTGTGAGTATATTTTTATTTTAGTTAAAATGCAAGAAACTAATTTTATTTTATTTGTTTCAATGCAGCAAAAGGATTACGGCCGATATCCTACGAAACATGACATCGAGTATGCTACACATTTCGGATATTGGTGTTTGAGTGAGTATATGTGAGATCATTCGGATGCATTTGTGAGTATTATTAAATTTTATATAATTATTTTAGTTTTATGGATGTTTTCATTGTTTTACTTATTTATGTTTTTTATATGTAATACGTGAGTATTATGGAGAGGGAGATATGGATAAGGTGGAGAGACAGACACAAGAGGGATGATCTGGATCGTCACAGGGTGCTCACACAGATACATTAGATCATGCGGATGATCGTGACGATGAGAATGAGGATGAGGATGATCATGATGCTGATCATGATGATGATGATTAGGATTCTTGATTGTGTGTATGGTATTAAGTAATGAAAAGTTTTGCTCTATTGATTGTTATTATTGTTTATATTAAGCATGTGTTTTATTACTTTAGTTATATAACTCATTCATATTTATGTGTGCTTGTATGTATATGAATGTATGTACATATGTGTATGTGTATATGCATGTATGTGCATGTGCATGTGTAAGTGTATATGTGTATGTATGTGTATATGCATGTGCATGTGTATGTGTGTGTATATGTATGTATGTGCATGTGCATGTGTAAGTGTCTATGTGTGTATATGTGTGTATATGTGTGTATATGTGTGTATATGTGTGTATATGTGTGTATATGTGTGTATATGTGTGTATATGTGTGTATATGTGTGTATATGTGTGTATATGTGTATGTGCATGTGCATGTGTATGTGTGTGTATTTGTATGTGCATATATGTGTGTAAGTGTATGTGTATATGTGTATGTGCATGTATATGTGTATATGTATGTATGTGCATGTGTGTGTATGTGTAGATTTGTGTGTATCTGCATATATATGTGTATGTGTGTGTATATATACATATGTGCATATGTATGTGTATGTGTATAAACATATACACGTGTATGTATATGCATGTGTATATGTAAGAAACATGCATGTGTGTGTGGATGCATTTCCATTTGCATCCATGTGCATGCATGTGAATGTGCATATACATGTATTTAAGGATATGTTAATGTGTGTATGTGTTTGTATATATGCAATAATTCATGAATGCAAGTCTTTTTATGTGGTTGTAGAAATGTTTGTGCATATGCATGTGTATGTGTGTGTATGTGTAAGTGTATGTGCACATGTATGTGTGTGTATATATGTGCGTGTATGTGCATGTGTATATGTGTATATGTGTGAACGTGCTTATTAATTTGAATCCACCTAGTTCATATGTTTGTGCCTAGATCGCACATCCAGAAACTCTGAATTGGCCAGGGATGTGTTTAGATCCATCCTTATTATTCTTTCACTAGTTTGTACTTTGTACAATTCATCAAAATACAAAATGTGATAGTGTTTTGAATCATTTGGGCAGAGACGCCACCACAGAGATGAGACATGTTCTTCCAAGTTTTAGAACATGACCATGTTCTTCCAGTTTTAGAACATCAGGCTCGGGGGTTGCCTACAGTTTGTATATAGCTCTATTTTTGAGGATGAAAATATTTTCCAAGGGCGGAAGAATGTAATAAAGTAGATATATGATCCAACGGTCTGGCCGGTCTAGACAGATCTGAAATCGGACACCGTTTGGTCATCCGTGTGTATGACCAAAGATCTCGAGTTTAGACTTACTAGTAGGTATTGTGCTCTTTTGAACAAGTGATCCACTTAGCTTAGTGGTTAAGTCTCAAGGATGTGAAGGAGGAGGTCTTGGGTTCAATCCCCATCGAGAACATGGGGAGAGTATTTTGCCCAAAGAGATCTAGAGCCTTCTAGAAGCATCCACTTGAGTTAACTCAAGTTGACTGGGACACTTGGCGCACATGCAGTTACATGGCCGACACATGGCTGGCTAGTATCCACCTACCCAAGAAGGCAATCCCCTCAAGAGAGCTATATATAGAGGCATTTGGTTGGGAGGAGAGTCATCTCTCTAGCACATGGTGGTCGTAATCCTCATTCTCTTGCATATACCAAAAAATCTCTTTAGAACAAGTTCCACAATAAAATGGACATCCAAAAGCAATTATCCTTCTTGTGGTGAAAATATGCTTCTCTATGTTTTGTTGTTTTAGAGATGATACCTCTAAATTTTGACTTTTATTCTTTAGAAAACTTCAAAAGCATTTTCTTAGATATGTAATGATATATAGAACACCTCAACCAGAGGCGTGTAACTCAAGATATACACAAAACAAGCATCTATTGTCAATTTCACCTTCACTTGTAGTATTATTGCTCTTTATTATTATTTTTGGTGATCTATCACTCCAATTCTAGATGTGTGTTCTTCTTCAAAATTATAGATTCTTTTCCAAGCTATCCATAGCAAGTTGAATTGCTTGAATCGGACTCCTAAAACTCAAGTTATAGTTCAAAAGCTGACCTACTGTCCAAGTGACTATAGAGTTTTCTTCTACATCAGTTTGTGTTTTTTGAATTTTTGGGACTCCAAACTAGGTTTTGAACCAAACTAATAATTATAGGACTATGTCTCAGCTACACATAGAACTTTAAAATGCACCAATCCAACCTTTCTAGCTCGAGTTATGGTCAAAACACCGAATATCTCTCGAGGGGTGACAACCTGCACATTCACCTCTTGTGACCTAAGGTTCCATTTAAGCTTGTTGCACACCAGTCCACAACAAGCTCTGGTACCAATGAAGGGCTTTGGTGCGGAAAATAAGAGGATCAAGGAGGAGATGGAGGGGGAGAGAGGAGAGGAGAGATGTGCACACATGCGTGGGAGCCTCAAAACACACATAATGATCTCTCTTGAGGCAATGCACTATATATGATAAATATATATGAATATAGGGGTAAGGTCACATCATCCTTAAATCCCCAACATTGTGGATCACTCTAGTAGTTTCATTGCAAATGCATATTCAACATGGTGCTTCAAAAGCATATCAAAGATCCTCATGAATTCATGCAAAGTACAAAAGTGAATATTGACCAATGGAAATGGAATAATGGGGTTCCAATCATTGCTTATTTTTTCACTACTCGATTCTTCTAACTTTGGATACCTCAAAACTGATATCTCCCATTCCCTACGATTCCATGAGTCTGTTTCATTGATTTCTTTAGAATCATCAACTCTCATCAATGTCCTTCCAGGTTTAGACTGTCTCTTAGATCCTTTGTAACCTTGTGTACAATATGGGCAAGGATAGAGAGAAGATGCTCCTTGTTTACAACCTAACATGCATTTTATACTCTTAAGACCTCCACCCAAATGCCATTCTACCTCAAAATCACCTATACAATCTATACAAAGCTTTTACTCATGTATTTGAGAAGAAAGTACTTCTATAATCCATTGAGGCCTCCTAAAAATCCACGAAACAACATTATTTGTTTCTTTGGGAACTTCTATAGAACACCTAAAAATCCATTGAGGCCTCCTAAAAATCCATGAAATAACATTGTTTGTTTCTTTGGGAACTTCTATAATCCATTGAGGCCTCCTAAAAATCCACGAAATAACATTGTTTGTTTCTTTGTACTTACAACACCTAGGAGTAACCATGAAAGTGAACCTCATAGATTATTCACATAGGGACATACAACCTTTGCAATGGATATACGGTACATAGGAACGAAGAGGAGAAGGAATCACTACATTCTCTAAGATGAGATCCATCATGGTTGCATGAGGATACACACCTCTGGATGTGTAAAATTGCAGCTAAGGAAGTGGAACATGCAAAAGCCAGAACGTCAGGAGTAGGTCACACCTCTAGACCTGCGGAGGACCCACCGTATGCTCCGGTAGTATTTCCATATGGAACCCCATGGCTAGGCAAAGATCTTAGTGACTATGGATATTGCAATTAATGAAGAACAATGGATCCCCCATTGTGACAAAGACGGTTATGATATATCCATCTTCACGATAAGCCTAGCAAGAGAAGAAATAGAAGAGGGTAATCTTAAAGAAGACATCCTGGAGCGAACTAAATAGGTGAACGATGAGGATTGGGAAATAGATTCAGATAGACCTAAATGTTCATCAGAAGAGGAATTTCTAGGCTGGGTAGAAGCCATGTACCTAGACCTCACCACCTCTAGGAAGGAAAAGGAACTTTCAAATTCCAGTCAACGAGATCAAAATGTGAGGAAGGAAAAGAGTGTGAAAACCAAGGAAGAAGAACCCTTGATGGAAGTTCCAGAAAACTTTAGGAAATATGTAGTGGAAGATCAAAAAATCATGATTAGGATGCAAAAAAGAGATAAAAGTTCGAGAGAAGCTTATGACAACAAGGAAACCACAAAGAAATTCTTAGTGGCAATCGAGGAAGGAGAAGAATGATGCACGTACATAGGACATGATTTGATTGACGAGGAGGAAGGAAATTTGATTCCTCTATTGAAGAGGTATAGGGATATGTTTGCATGGAGCTACAAAGATTTGAAAGGGGTAGATCTTCACATATGTTCCCGTAGGATACCCATGACCACTGAGGCAAGGCCACAAGCAAAAGCGCTATACGTATAATGACAATTATGTTGAGATATCAAGCTTAACATGTGATGATCCAGGATGACACATACCAGTTTTTCGTTTCTCTAACATGTATAGTGGTCACGCCGATATATGTCATGGATACTTCATTGAGCTTTATTAGATTTATCTACCGAGAGTGATGGCACATTTGTTTCTTGCCAGCGCACTCATTCACGGACATTAGGTTTTTCCTTATGTACTGGTCTTTATATATTGCACTTGTTGTATTCTTGTTTTTAGGTTATTCTTGTACATTCCTTTTATGTAATAGAAGAAGAAGAAGAAGATCATTCTTCCCTGTCTCAATTTGTGTGTGTGCTTCTCCTTGAGAGTGAGAGTGTGTGTGTGAGTTCTCTTCCTTATCTCCTTCCTCGTGACATGGTATCAGAGCCAGCGTGGCTGTAGAGAGCTCGTGGAGAAGGCGACGGTGAAGACTATGTGGCAAGGCATGGAGAAAACGCGATTTCATAAACGGCCTCCGTTTGCTATGAAAATCGGTGTGAAGGTAGAAGACCTCAAAATATTTTCAAAAGTTATCCCTTTAGGATCACTTGTTTTTGTCAGATCGAAGTTTCGGAGCCATCTCGATCTCTCTTTCGAGCCTGCAAGGTGGGGCCCACAGAAAAACTATGTCAATTTCAAAAATTGTAACTTGCGTTGTGTTTGGCGACACTCATATATTCCAGATCCAGAATTTCAAGCGATTCCGTCTACTGTTGATACACGAAAATTGTGTTTTTCTGAGATCAAACTGTCACGTCACAGTGCGACAGTGTTCAAGCAGAAGTGCTTCTTGTAGTGTGTTGCGGTGTTGTGAATTGTTGCAGAAATGGCAAACACAGATGGAATGAGTGAGCTTATGAGCGATAAGCTGGACAAGAACAACTTCCATGCTTGGAGATTCAGAATGACGAATTTCCTGATGGGAAAAGGCTACTGGAAGTACATCGAAGGAGAGAATGAAAATGCTCTGCAGTTACCAGAAAGGAATCGGACTGTAGAACAGTTAAGAGCATATGAGGAATGGAATCAAGGAGCACGAAAGGTAATGTATTGGCTATCTGTTAGCATACAGGAGAGCATGATTGGACACATACAGGATGCCAAGACTCCAAAAGAGGCTTGGAACAGTTTGGTCACTTTGTACGAGACCAATACAAAGGCACGGAAATTGCAACTCAAGAACGAGCTGCATACATTGGAGAAAAAGAGCATGTCCAAAAGTGACTACACTCTAAAAATCAAAAGCATATGTGAGTCACTTGCATCTATTGGCGTGAATGTAGATGATGATGATGATAAGGTGGAAGTGTGCCTTCGTGGTTTAGGAGCTGCATATAAGCAATTCAGAACTTCTATACAGACCAGGGAAAATATTCCGAATTTTGCTGATTTGATATCTATGTTGATTATTGAAGAAAAGAATCTTGGTGCGGATTCAAACTCCCAAGGAAAGCCCAGTTCTGAGTAGGAATTCTACTCTGGCAGAGGAAGAGGCAGAGGTAGAGGTTTTGGAAGTGGAAGAGGAAACAATAACCAAGACCAAGGTCAACAACAGAATCATGCAGGAGGAAGAGGACAGTTTCGAGGCAGGGGGAGTCAAAGAGGTCGCAAAATTTCCAAAGAAATGATTCAGGCAATGATAGTAAAGGATGTTGGAATTGTGGTAAACTTGGATACTTTGAACATAATTGCAGGTTGAAGAATCAAAATAATAGAAGGCAACAAAACAACTATGCATCCATAAGTGCAGATGATTCTGAGAAGCTGTTTATGGTTCTACATCACATGATGAATACGATGTCTACTGGTGTTTCAAAATCGAATGATAATGTGTGGTATGTTGATTCACGTGCTTCAAATCACATGACCAGTCATGCAGAATGGTTTAGTAGTTTGCAGAAAATGCCAGTTCCTGGATATGTTGAAACAGGTGATGATACATTGCATCCTATTGAGCATACAGGAAACATAGCATTGTCTATGGAGGACGCAAAGGTAAAACATCTCGCTAATGTG
Source organism: Ceratopteris richardii (assembly GCA_020310875.1). NCBI lineage: Eukaryota > Viridiplantae > Streptophyta > Polypodiopsida > Polypodiales > Pteridaceae > Ceratopteris > Ceratopteris richardii. The sequence continues at coordinate 76,958,623 of CM035412.1, read as the reverse complement.
CTGCATGTTCCAAATATAACAAATAATCTGGTTTCTGTTGGACAAATGGTTGACCAGGGATTACAAGTCAAGTTCAATGCTGATGGATTATATGTAGAAGAGTACAAGCAGGATCGACGATTGGTTGCCAAAGGAAACAAAGTGGGTAGGATGTTCACCTTAAATGTGAAGATTCCTGAAATGAATGCAGCCATGTTTGCAAAAGGTGCAGGAGTTATTGTAGATATACAGATATGGCACAAACAGATTGGACATGCAAACTTGCAAAGGCTGAAACTGATGCAGTCAAAGGAGATTGTCCATGGACTACCAAATTTCAAAGTTGCAGAAATGCAAAAGGTATGTGCAGCATGTCAATTTGGAAAACAATCAAGAGCATCATTTCCACATGACAAGCATGTTAGTGAGAATGTACTAGAAGTAGTACATACAGATGTTTGGGGTCCAGCAAAGACCACATCTATGGGTGGTTGCAGGTTTTATGTTACTTTCATTGATGACCATACACGCAAAGTATGGGTGTATTTCATGAGAAAAGAGCGAGGTGTTTACTCACTTCCAGAATTTTAAAGTTATGGTGGAAAAGCAGACAGGGAAGTACATTCAGACATTAAGATTTGATGGAGGAGGTGAATACATGTCAAATGAGTTCAGCAGTTTTCTAAAAAATCATGGAATTCGGCGTCAGTTTTCATGTAGGTACACACCACAACAGAATGGTGTTGTTGAATGCAAAAACAGACATATTGCAGAAATAGCAAGAGCCTTAATGGCTGAGAAGAATATGCCTCATTGTTATTGGTCAGAAGTTGTGCATACTGCTGTATACATCATGAACAGAACTTCGACTGCTGTTGTACATCAAGTTACACCTGAAGAGAAGTTTACAGGTAAAAAGCCAAACTTATCACATCTGAAAGTTTTTTGCTATATTGCATATGTACATGTCCCAGATGAATTGAGGACGAAGCTTGATCCAAAATCAGAAAAGTGTGTCTTCATTGGATACTCCCTTGAGAAAAAGGGATATAAATGTTATAACCCACTCACATGACAGGTAAAGGTGAGCAGAGATGTGGTATTTGATGAAATGTCAAGCTTCTATGCAGATGCCAAAGAAGGACTGAGTCTTGAACCAAATGACAAAGAAAATGCTGAAAAATCAAGTGCAGAATCTCAAGTTTTGAGTGGACCGGTGTCGGTTCGTGAGAGATGCTTGGATGGTGGATCAAGTCATCCGCCTAAATCGTTCGGCACACGCGGGGTGTTTGTAGCAAACTCAAGCTTATGAAAATAAGGGTTCTAATGACAAAACAATTTAAATTACCTAATTCTATGACTGAAACTAAGGTCTTTAAATAGTTTAAATAGCTATGGACCGTAAGGACGGCCAGCCTCGTACCTAGCAACAGCTTCCTGATATGAGATTAAAACTAGTGACTCTTCTGTTACGCGTTCCATCATGGTTTCTTCTACTAAACTATCAGGTAAGCTAGAGGTTTCTGGTCTGTCTAGAGTTGGCGGAACATTTTCTATATTTTCAATAGTACTGTGCTCAGACTCGTGAACTAATTTAGAAGACATCAAAGAAAGTAATGGGAAACAATATTGTTGCAAAACTGCTTGAATAAATTAATTGATAAGCTAATGGTTCAAATTAATAATTCTAATACAAATGGAAGGTCTAAATAAAGGGATGAATGTCTAATCAATTGGATAGCTGACTAATTGGAAAATAAGATTTAAATGAATCTTCAATCTTGCTGCTTCTCTTTACTTCACTTCAATAGCTTGAACTCATCAATGTTTCTGCAAAGAAACATTATGAGAAACTTGAGCTCAACACTCATTTAAATACATACACAAGTCGTTTCTAAACCACTCTTTTTAGTTTTAACTTTTAATCTACAACCACACTTTAATCTCCTTACTTCCACAACACTTTCCAGTTTAACATTTCTACTTTAATTACACTTAATTTCTACTCCTCTCTTTTCCTCTTCACTAATTCTCTCCACTCTTTCTCTTAACCAACTTTTTTCACTTTAAGTGCATCTTCTATTGAGACCACTCCTTAAATCTCTTTAGTTACACAACTTATATAAGCCATTCTTTTTCCTAGCACTCATATAGTCCACTAGTTATTTATCCATTTAATTAATCATTTTAATTCTATTTACCCTAAATTTCTCAATTAAATAAATCCATTAAATTAAGCTTAGGTTAAGCTTTTAATTAATTAGAACCTTAGTTTTTAAATGCACACAAATAATTAAAGTAATTATTAATAACATAGTTTAATTTTTAATACATAAATATGTAATTTATATATTAATGTTTTTTAAATAACATCTATTTTATCCCTTTAAATATAGTAAAACCCTAGAAAACCTATTGGAAACCCATAAAACCCCCTGGGTTAGACCTTTAAAATCCTTCTGAAACCCTACCATTAACTCATTATAAATCATCTAAACCCTTTGGCTTAACCATTAGCAACATACAATCTTTGAACTTATGAAATCCTAGGGATAAATCCTAACATGAACATATGTCCTGCTTCATCCTTCATACCTGAAAACACTTTCAAAATAGTTAATCCAATTAACACAACTGATCAACAGTGATATAAAAGAGGTTTAGAATTCACCAATAAATATTTTAATTTTTTGGGTCATCAATTGGAAGATGCAAATCTTCCCGACATCCACCACCACCAAACCTGCACATCGTCCCGATGGGCCAACTTGCAAATTAAGGGAAGCAGCATTTTCAATGATTATCCTGAAATTAAATCATAGAACAGCATCAATTCTTTTTTAAATATATTTAATCTTATCAAATTTTAAATCTTTTCAACATGCACATGAAGTTTATTTCAATTACATCTGGCAATGAAAACATATTAAAGTATAAAGGTAAACTATTAACCTTTTCAGTCAACAAACATTAGTTTACATTTTATCCATTTATAAACTATGTAAAGATTAGTATAAAACAGAATTCATTTTCATTCATTCAAATGCAGGTTTCGTCATATATATGCATTCACATATGAGCAATCAAGCATGCCAAAGAAATCTACTAAATCTACTTGGACAGACAGCCGCCTTGTATGGCCAATTTTAATCACTAGATGTGTTTTTTCTCAACTAGCTTCTTCATATAAATATGATGTAAACTTCATATCGATAATAAATGTAAATACCTTTTTGGGGTGGAAGAAGGTATAACTTCCATGTCAATATTCTTTTTTTTTTTTCGCTACTTTTTTGTTTTAAAGGGGAAAGGCTTAACCCCTTAATCCGAGCTAAGGATCTAGCTGCATGGACAAGAAAGATCTAGGTTTTCACAAACATGAATCATGCAACAATATGCTCCTACACATATACAACTACTTTCTTTATCTACATGAACTACAAATCCTTCTATTTTTAACAAATCTCACTTAATCTATAAATGTAGAAATATAAATTATGTCTATTTTCCTAATATGGTTAAATAGAGTCCTTTATAAATTAATATTCTTCATTCCAGATTTTATCAATTAGTTTTATATGAATGCAAATAAAATACGTAAAACAAAATTTTAAGACAAAGAAAAATACGACCTAAAATCAATTTTATCTTCAATCTACTTCATCTTCAATCTGCTCTCTTTAAATTTATCAGAACTTTTGGCATAACATCTTCAATTGCTTTGATCAATGCATCTTCAGAACCTGTAATCACTTATAAAATAGAAGCTACAAAACAAGTAATCTTCATTATCATTTATCTTGCAAATATAAATTCATATATTCTATCAGATTCATCTTCATCATGTCACAAATTTCATCATAAGAAATTCATAGTGGTTATAAGTATCATAAATAATGCATTCTTAATTTTTTTAAATAGGTTTTTCAACCTATGAAACAAAGTTCATAAAATTTAGGAAAAATCAAAATGTTCAAAGTTTTTTTTTAACTTGTATCTTTATGAATGAGCATCATTTTTTTATATCAATGAAAAATTCATATCTGGATTATAAAAGTTCCTCTTACTCATCATATGGTATATCAATAAAATCATCCTCATATTGTAACATTTTTTTCATGTTCTTCATATTTATCATGATCATATTTATATCATATATATTTCTTTCTTTTAAAAGTTATATCATCATAATTGTTGTAAACAAAGATCATTTTGTGCAAAATATTCATCATAATAATATTCTTCATAATCGTTCTTCATAATAGATTTCTTCTTATTTGTGAAAGAAAAAAAATCATAAATTTATCATAAGTTTAGGAAATGACAAGCATATTGATCAAAATCATTTGCAAGCATAATTACAAACATGTTTTTGTTTAATTTGAAACAAACTTTGTGTTTTCATATTTTAGAATTCTTTTGATTAAACAAATCATAATGTAAACTTAATCATAAGTTTGTAATTAGCTTTTCAAACATTAAAACTAAACAATTTAGGTATATGTTTCTCAATTTTTAGGAAAACAACATATATGCAGCAAGCAAAAATCAAAATTTGAAATGTTTTATCTTCAATAAACAATTCCATCACAATAAAACTATTCACTTAAATTCTTCTCCTTTTTCTTACCTTTAGATGAGTTTTTTATATTATTTTCAATCTTCCATATGGCTTCTTGTACCCATTTTCCCATATTCTTGTCATGTTCTGATTGAAGTTGAAGATTTTCGTCTTCAGATGTTTGTACTATTCTTTCATCATTTTTATTTTGATCACATTTATTGTCAATTTCTATGACTTTAGGTTCTGTTTTAACCGCCTATATATCTATATTTCCATCAATTGATTGTTCATTTTCATCATCTTTTATCTTTACATCTTCTTCTTTCTTAAACTTTTTCAATGTATCTTGATCCTTAGATTTAATTTGAAGATCAATGTTATTCATAGATTTAGGTTTAATAAGGTTTTGATCATTGTCCAAACATTCACATTTAGGCACAATCTTGGTGTTCATAGAATGTAATTGACATACATTGCTTTTCTCCTTATGACTCTTAGGTTTCCATTGTTTTTGAAGTTTGGTTTTAGGACTAAATTTTTCTTGGTCAAAATAGTCTATCATTCCTCCTCTACCTAAGTTTAATCTCAATGGTAGATGTGTTTGATAATCACATATTTTCTGTTCACTTTCTAATACCAATTGTTGGCTACATGCTTTCTCATAGGCCATACAATTCCCATAAGTATGACCTAGTTGGTCACACCAGAAGCATTTTACAGTTCTCTTCGGTCTTTGATATAAAGCCTTAGGATCAACTTTTCTATGATCGGGTAAAGGATTTTGGTCAATAGAATACATAGATCTACTTTGAACTCGTACTTGATATCTATCTTTGCATTCACATGTAGCACTTTCGTGTATTTGATTGTTTAACCTTTCAATGTTCTCCTTTAAACTTACAATTTCATGACCAATCGTTTTGAATGATGAAATTTCTTTTACATGATTTGCTATTGTTTCCATATTTTCATTCAAATTTGAGAGTTCATAATGAAGAATTCCTTGTAAATTCCTAAACTCGTGATCAAATTGAGTATCTATTGACTTAAGATTTGCATTAAAATCAGATACTACTGTAGTTAAGATTGAAAGAAACGAGTTTAAGGACTCAAACTTGGAATTAAGCTTTAAATCTATAGATGAAATTAATCGTGCTTCCATATCATGCAGAAGATTCTCTACATTAGATGTCATTTTCATTTAATTATGTGCAAGCAAAAAGAATCCAAATATAAATACCTGGAATCTGAATCGAAGAAGAGGCTTAAAGAGTGACTTGTGTATAAGTTTATACAATTTTTAATAGAATCAAAATCTAATACATCAGTTGCTAATGGATGATTGTGCAAACGTTCTTGTCGATGAAAAGGGGTGGCGAGATGAGGATAGCTACTTGCCACTCTTTGTGGAGGCGCTCAGTTCCCCAGGGAACAGCCCTCAAAACCTAGAAGAGTGCAAGGAGTCAAAGACAGAGCCACTGCTCCCACGGATGAAGAAGCTTCTGCAATCCAACCTGTCGATATCATGTATGCACATGCACGAAAAATTTAAATTTTATACCTGAGCTGCAAGGCCGTTTGTTCACGTCGGGTTCACCAATGTCGGGTCGTGAGAGATGCTTGGATGGTGGATCAAGTCATCCGCCTAAATCGTTCGGCACATGCGGGGTGTTTGTAGCAAACTCAGGCTTATGAAAATAAGGGTTCTAATGACAAAACAATTTAAATTACCTAATTCTATGACTGAAACTAAGGTCTTTAAATAGTTTAAATAGCTATGGACCGTAAGGACGGCCAGCCTCGTACCTAGCAACAGCTTCTTGATCTGAGATTAAAACTAGTGACTCTTCTGTTACGCGTTCCATCATGGTTTCTTCTACTAAACTATCAGGTAAGCTAGAGGTTTCTGGTCTGTCTAGAGTTGGCGGAACATTTTCTATATTTTCAATAGTACTGTGCTCAGACTCGTGAACTAATTTAGAAGACATCAAAGAAAGTAATGGGAAACAATATTGTTGCAAAACTGCTTGAATAAATTAATTGATAAGCTAATGGTTCAAATTAATAATTCTAATACAAATGGAAGGTCTAAATAAAGGGATGAATGTCTAATCAATTGGATAGCTGACTAATTGGAAAATAAGATTTAAATGAATCTTCAATCTTGCTGCTTCTCTTTACTTCACTTCAATAGCTTGAATTCATCAATGTTTCTGCAAAGAAACATTATGAGAAACTTGAGCTCAACACTCATTTAAATACATACACAAGTCGTTTCTAAACCACTCTTTTTAGTTTTAACTTTTAATCTACAACCACACTTTAATCTCCTTACTTCCACCACACTTTCCAGTTTAACTTTTCTACTTTAATTACACTTAATTTCTACTCCTCTCTTTTCATCTTCACTAATTCTCTCCACTCTTTCTCTTAACCAACTTTTTTCACTTTAAGTGCATCTTCTATTGAGACCACTCCTTAAATCTCTTTAGTTACACAACTTATATAAGCCATTCTTTTTCCTAGCACTCATATAGTCCACTAGTTATTTATCCATTTAATTAATCATTTTAATTCTATTTACCCTAAATTTCTCAATTAAATAAATCCATTAAATTAAGCTTAGGTTAAGCTTTTAATTAATTAGAACCTTAGTTTTTAAATGCACACAAATAATTAAAGTAATTATTAATAACATAGTTTAATTTTTAATACATAAATATGTAATTTATATATTAATGTTTTTTTAAATAACATCTATTTTATCCCTTTAAATATAGTAAAACCCTAGAAAACCTATTGGAAACCCATAAAACCCCCTGGGTTAGACCTTTAAAATCCTTCTGAAACCCTACCATTAACTCATTATAAATCATCTAAACCCTTTGGCTTAACCATTAGCAACATACAATCTTTGAACTTATGAAATCCTAGGGATAAATCCTAACATGAACATATGTCCTGCTTCATCCTTCATACCTGAAAACACTTTCAAAATAGTTAATCCAATTAACACAACTGATCAACAGTGACATAAAAGAGGTTTAGACTTCACCAATAAATATTTTGATTTTTTGGGTCATCAATTGGAAGATGCAAATCTTCCCGACATCGGATGCATCACCAAGCAATAGTTCCAACTCAAATCCATGGAGTGGAAGATTACGTGGGAATTTCAGTCCAGCAAATTCATCAAATACATCCAAGAAAGGTAAAGAAAAGCTTTCTGCTGGTCATCAAACATGTGCAGGTTTTGAAGACGTTGATGGAGATTCAAGCGGTTCATAAAAGAGTCTTGATGAGGAACTTGGATTGCCCTCTGTGAAGACTCTAGGAGTAAGAAGGGCACATGCAGATGATACAAGGAGAAGTGACCCAGGACAAAGAAGATCTGGGAGGATGCGTAATTCAGTGCAACGATTAACATATGATAGTTACATGGCTCGCCATTGTGCCTACATGACAAAGGTAATACAAGATGCTAAACCTTCTTGTTTTGAAGATGCAATTGGTAATGCAGATTGGGAAAAAGCTATGGATGAGGAGATGGCTGCACTTTATGGAAATGATACATGGAAGCTGGTTCCATTGCCGCAAGGAAAGAAACCCATAGGCTGTAAATGGGTTTACAAGGTAAAGCATAATGTTGATGGTAGCATAAGCAGGTATAAAGCACAATTGGTAGCTAAAGGATATGCACAGACATATGGCATTGATTATGAGGACACATTCAGCCCTGTAGCTAAAATGTCTACTGTTAGGGACACTTGTTGCATTAGCTACAGCAAAAGGATGGACTTTGCATCAGATGGATGTGAAGAATGCTTTCCTATGTGGTGAGTTACAGGAAGAAGTATATATGGACCAGCCACAAGGATATGAAGATTCAAAGTATCCAGAATATGTTTGCAGGTTGCAAAAGGCTTTGTATGGGCTGAAGCAGGCTCCACGTGCATGGCATGCAAGGATTGCTGATTACTTAACCAGCATTGGGTTCTCTATGTGTGATGCAGATCACTCACTATATGCAAGGAAGGCTGATGATGGCATCACTATTGTGGCTATTTATGTTGATGACCTGATTGTAGGTGGTGATAATGAAGAAAGCATCAAAGAGGTAAAGAAATTTCTTATGCAGGAATTCGACATGAAAGATCTTGGTGTGTTGCACTATTTCTTGGGCATTGAGTTTATACATACAGAAACAGGTATATGGATGTCGCAAAGGCAATATGCCTTGAATATGCTGCAAAAGTACGGTATGGCTGATTATAAGCCAATTTCTATGCCTTTAGATCAGAATTTGAAATTGGATACTACATCAGTTGAAGCATTGGAAAGTGCTACTATGTACAGGAAAATTGTGGGAAGTCTTATATATCTTACAATTACAAGGCCTGATTTAAGCTACATTGTTGGACTTGAAAGTCAATTTATGCAGGTTCCCAGGAAGCCACATTTGGATGCTCTGAGGCGCACTCTACGTTATGTGAGTGCTACTTTGGATTATGCATTGTTTTATGAAGCTGGTGTAGACTTGCAGGTTCATGGATACACCGATGCAGATTGGTTGGTAGTACTCCAGATAGAAAGATCTACTAGTGGCTTTCTTTTCTCACTTGGAGGTGCAGCTATTACATGGAGCAATAAGAAGCAACCCCCTGTTGCTTTGTCGAGTACAGAGGCTGAGTATAGAGGTGCTGCAATGGCAGCATGTGAGGCATCATGGCTGGAGATGTTACTTGCAGATTTAGGTGTGGAAGTGCAAAAGCCTATCACTATCTATTGTGATAATCTTAGCAGCTTACAGTTAGCACGGAACCCTGTTTTCCATGCTAGAACAAAGCATATCGAGGTACATTATCACTTCATCAGAGAGAAGGTATTAGCAAGTGATATTGATCTTGTTTATGTGAGAACAGATGAGCAGGTTGCTGGTATTTTCACCAAAGCACTTGGAGCTGAGAAGTTGAAGAAGTTTCGGAAGATGCTTGGATTACAAGATATGGCGTTGAGCTTGAGGGGGAGTGTTGAGATATCAAGCTCAACATGTGATGATCTAGGATGACACGTACCAGTTTTTCGTTTCTCTCACATGTATAGTGGTCACGCCGGTATATGTCAGGGATACTTCATTGAGCTTTATTAGATTTATCTACCGAGAGTGATGGCACATTTGTTTCTTGCCAGCTCACTCATTCACGAACATTAGGTTTTTCCTTATGTACTGGTCTTTATATATTGCACTTGTTGTATTCTTGTTTTTAGGTCATTCTTGTACATTCCTTTTATGTAATAGAAGAAGAAGAAGAGGATCATTCTTCCCTGTCTCAATTTGTGTGTGTGCTTCTCCTTGAGAGTGAGAGTGTGTGTGTGAGCTCTCTTCCTTATCTCCTTCCTCGTGACAAATTATGCATTGAAAATCAAGGATGAAATAGATAGACTCATAGAAGCCAGATTCATCTACGAAATAGAATACACTGAATGGGTATCACCCATCATATCCATGCCTAAGAAGAACGATAAGCTAAGAGTGTGCATTAACTTAAAGAAGGTCAACGCTGCCACCGTTAGGGATAGTTACCCTCTACCCATTATAGAACACCTTTTGGAAAGCGTCGCAGGCAAGGAAGTGTATAGCTTCCTTGACGGGTTCTCACGCTATAATCAAGTTTACACTGCCCCCGAGGACCAACACAAGACGGCATTTGCCACTAAGTGGGGTATCTTTGTGTTTCGCATAATTCCTTTCGTATGAAGCCATCTATAACTTTCCAAAGGTTGATGTGCCACGTGTTCAAAGAGTTTTTAAGAAAGAACTTAGAGGTGTATGTGGATGACCTGTGTGCTCACTCAGTGCATAGACTAGAGCATATCGTGAAGGTCGAACACATCTTCAAAAAGTGTAGGGATCATCAAGTCTATTTGAACCCAGAAAAGTGTGTTTTTATGGTCAAAAAAGGCAAGATGCTTGGTCACATAGTCTCAAAAAATGGAAACTCCACAGATGAAGATAAGGTATGAGTAATCAATGAACTACCTAGGCCAAAGAACATCAAAGAAGTACAAGCATTTATGGGCCACTACGATTATTACCAACGGTTCATATATATGTATGCAATCATCCCTAAACCACTCTACAACCTACTAACCAAAGTTGGACAGAAGAATGCGAGAGTTCCTTTAGTGAGCTTAAACAAAGATTGTGTTTTGCACCTATTCTAGTGGTGCCCGATTGGAGTAAACCTTTTCATGTACATGTAGATGTTGTTGATATATTTAGGTAGTGATGTGTGTAAACACTCTAGGACTGTCTGGATACGTTTTTCCCTCTTTAGGAGGTTTTTTCCCCCAGCTTGTATATATGCCTATTACCCTAATGGGCTAGTGATCTTTGTACATTCTCTAGTAATACATTCAGTATTGTGTGTTGTGCTCCAAGCTTCTTCTTCTTCCTTGTGTTGTTTGTGTGCTTCCACAGATGTCTAACTCCAACAATTGGTATCAGAGCACGTCGTCACTTCATCTAGGGTGCCGTCGACACTCCTCCGGTTGCAGTCTCAGAATCACACGAATTTTGGTGAGCATACTCAGCGTATTTTGGAGATCGAAAAAGCTTTACAATGTGGTGCTGAAATCGCGATCTGAGCTTGTTTCGGCCTCCGAACGCACTATTGTAGCACTTGTGTAGGCTATTTCTTCTTTTTGTGCCAAAGGTATATACCAGTTTCTGTTCGCTAGTATAAGCATCTCAAAGTCTGCTACAGGTCTAGCGGAATTCATCTTGGCAGTTCTGTTCAACTTTTTGAGATACACTCAATTTTCTACATCGAGGTATTTTAGTCACCGACCATGGCTGAAAGCAGTGATGTATACCGTATGTTGGCTATTGAGGATAAGTTGGATGGTACCAACTACCCGTTGTCTCGCGTTTCCACTCCATAATTTTTGAGATCGGCTTTGAAGGGAATTTTGAAAGAGTTCCAACAAGGCAGCAACAATAATGACTGAAAGATATGACCTAGAAATGGATGGGTGGATTTTATTGGGGATGATAGATCCATGGATTTCTCTAATTCTGAAGACCCTATCCTTTATCGATTGGCCATCAATAATAGAGGGAAGAACCACTACTTGATGTGTAGTCTTTTGAAGAAAAATGATGGAGAAGGAATCCTCGTGGGGCTGAGGCAAGGGAGGATTCGAGAAGAAAAATAATTAACAATCAGAGGACACGTGGATTGGAGGCACCGCCTTCTGGTGATTGGTGGAGGCAGACGTCAAAAAAAGGAAGAGCTGGGCTTGATCTTTTTTCTGGTTTTTTTTCTTTTTGGAGGTCAGCCTGGAGAGGAGCAAGAAATACACTGCTGATCAGAAAGAGGGGATGCTACGTTGAAGAAGAAAAGGAATATCAGAGAAGAAGGAGCCCGCGGAATGGGCCTCACAGATGCATATATAACGCAGGTGACAAAAAATATGCAGATCAATAACACAGAGGGAATCGGAGCTGCTAGATCGGTTGATCCCTATTTGATAAGGTTTCATTGCCTTGGTCACCCAAGGGAAAATTTGTGAAGGATAATACAGGGAGATTGAAGCACTTCAGCGGGCAAGAAGATATCAATCAACATCTGTGCTAAAATAAAAAATGGGAATAACAGGGACGGAGGAGCTTCGCTTGGAGGAGAAAGGAGCATACGCAGAGAAGGGAAAGGAAATCCATGAGGATGTGGGGAAGAAGAAAAGGGTTGTATCAAATTACAGTAGAAAAACTACCTAGTCTATGCCGTCTGCTTCAGTCTCATTGACTCCCGCTTCTACATCGTGTTCAGTATTGATGGTGGCAATTGGATTACTATTTATCCACTATTAGGAAACAATGGGCTTGCAGGTTTGCAGACGTATGTAGACGAAGAGAAAGATGAGGCTTTCTATACTGAAAGTTGGGCTTGGGATACTGCAAACTCACCATATTTGATAGCCAATGGGAGTAACGGTTTTATCCGTGCAATCAATGCAAAAGAGAGAATGCATAAAAGTTTTGTTGGCCATGGTGATTCAATAAATGAGTTGAGGACAAGCTCTGAGGCCCTGTCCTGTTGCATCAGCAAGCAAGGGTGAGTCTGTAAGATTATGGAACATAAGTATAGGTGATCGCATTCTGAGATTTTGCAGAATCAATTGGTTATCGAAATGAACATCTTAGCGTGGTTTTTCATCCATCAAACAAAGATTCGATTGCCAATTGCGGGATGGATAATTCTGTGAAGATTTGGAGCTTGAAAGATTTCAGTATATGTCGAATAGTCTCTTGACTGAAAGGATGTTTCTTCCAAGTTTCCTACAAAATACGTGCAGTTCTCAATATTTACAACAAACTTCCATTCCAATTATGTCGATTGCACTCGCTAGCTAGGAGATTTCATTCTATCAAAGAGTGTGGATAATGAAATAGTCCTATGGGAAGCCTTGACAAAAGAACACGGCGGAAGCAATGATAAGACAGTGAAAGCAAATGGGCTGATTGGTTCTATGAAAGGAAATTTGATGCGCCACCAAATAAAATGTTAATCCAACTTGGCTTCTTTGATCATTTGGTAAGAGTTTTACCAGTTCATGTGTTCCTGTTTCGTGTGTTGTTTTTTTTTTGTAACGACTATTATGAGCCTTCACCCAACTTAGGTTTTTGCAAATTTTGTGTATCAATAGATCCTAAACGAATTTTCTGAAGACTCAAACGATTTTTGTTGTACAAAAATTATGTTCTTATTTCTTGGCACCAAGTTGTGTTAAACTGAAGATAATAATCCTGCGGTGTGAAGTTTTGATTTCACGAATCGGTTGTTCTAGTGTCCATTGTACATCAGAGCTTATATGGAGCATTTTCTTTTAATGTGTGATGCAATGAATAAGAAATGAGGGAGTATTAAAAAATTCTTAGGCATTTAGAGAAAAGTTGGATGACACGGGTTTAATCTTGCCACACCATCATCTCTCTCCGAGGGCTTAAGACGATGGATATGTCTCAGCTTTTGTTCATTCGTTCATATACGAAAGATGAGGTATGCATACCTATTTTGAGGCACCTGGAATTGCAGCTTCGCTTAGCTTCACCCGAAATTATTCCATATGGGTTCTTGAATTTTCCTAAAAGAAGTTGTTAATGGACAACAAAAACAAGATCATGTGTAGATTGAAGTCATATATAAAGAGTTGCTACAACGCCTGCATATCTCTTGTTTCCAAATATGAGGAAATTTAATAAGTTCGAGAAGATTTGCAACTACAGCATTATGCAAATAACATCCCTCCAATGAGACAAGAAGAGTAGACCAAAGTCATGAGAAGAGAGTTTGTTTGGTTTCGATCTCATGTTTTGAAACTCGTGTTCGTGATTATCTTCTTGTTGTCACGCATTGAGTAGCTATTCCATTTTAATTCAGAAGGATGCATGGACTAATGGGCTTTAATTTATCCATGAATGACCATACAAATATCCAAAGTCGAGGTCAATCATTCATTCACCCTCCTTTCTAAGAACTCCGTGCACCGTTATGGGCTTATATGATGCGACATGTATTGGTTGCAAAAGGACTGTGGAACATTGTGCAGGGTGTTGAAAAATATCCTATCACACTTGCAACTATTACAACTGCAGGTACAGAAGCTGAGGTAGAAGGTATCGAAGACGATGATATTCTGCATATTCATGTTCGTGCTGCGGCTTCTACTGCACCTACTGCAGAGCAAATTCGTTGGGATGGTAGAGACGCCCAGACATATGCATTGATAGATTTGTCTGTCAAACGTGCCATTATTCCTTACATTCACTCTTGTAGAACAACTAAGGATGCTTGGGATACACTTACCACATTGTACCAAGCTAGGAATGAGGCTTGTATTGCTTAGCTCTGAAAACAATTGGAGAGTAAGCACATGAATGAAGATGATTCTATGGACAGTTTTCTAACGAAGATCAAAGACTTGAAGGAACAGTTGATTTCTGCTATGGAGGTTATACCAGATAGCTCACTTGTGCAGACCATTCTGAATGGTCTTCCTGATTCATATCAGAGTTTTGCTTCTACTCTTCGGTTGATGATGAAAGGCAATCCAAATGCCTTGTCATTTGAGGAGTTAGTCTTTGTTTTGTTGCAGGATGATCAATCCAGACAGAACAGGTCCATTATGTGTGTTGCAGATCAAGCTTTCCTAGCTAGTTCGGCATGTGCAGTATATGATTCTCATGCTATATCAGATGCAAAGCTTTGGCATGCACACTTTGGTCATCTGAATTTTGGTAGTTTGCTACGCATGTAGAAATCTGAAATAGTGTCCTCTTTGCCCAAACTTGAGGCACCTGGAAAACATGTTTGTGAAGGTTGTATTTTAGGCAAAATGCAGCGTTCCTCCTTTCCAAAAGATGGTTCGGTTCGGGCTACTCAGAAATTGCAGCTTGTACATAGTGATATCTGTGATCCTATGCAGACACATTCTTTTGGAAATTATCTTTACTTCATGAATTTCATCGATGATTTTTCCAGGCATGCATGGGTATATCCATTGAAGGCAAAGTTCGAAGTGTTCATGTGCTTCAAACAATTTTTGGTTTTGGTTGAAAATCTGTCAGCATGTAAAATGGGCACCCTCCGTTCTGATCGAGGGGGGAATATATGTCTTCTGATTTTAATGTATTTCTGGTTAAAGGTGGGATAAAACACCACTGTACAATGCCATATGCACTCAATAGAATGGAGTTGCTGAACGAAAGAACAGGTCACTTATGGTCAAGAGTCAGGCTTTACCACATAGTTTCTGGCTTGAGGTTGTCATGTGTGCAGCATATGTACTTAACAGGTGTCCCACTAAAGCGCTGTAGTCTAACACTCCATATGAGGCTTGGCATGATCGGAGGCCATCTGTTGCTCATCTGTGTGTTTTTAGTTGTTCGGCATATGCATTAGTGCATGAACAACATCGCAGAAAATTGGATGATAAAGCACTAAAATGTGTTTTTATTGGGTACAGTTCTGAAAGTAAAGGCTATCCTCTGTATCATCCATAGACTAAACACATTCCGGTTAGCCGTGATGTTATTTTTGTGGAACATGCTATTCAGTCATTGCTTTCATGTACTAAGGAGACATCTCTTAGCTCGAAAGACATGTATGATACTTTACTGCCTTTTTTTACAGGTGGATAATCTAGTGTTGGTCCTAATGAGGCAACTTCTCAACCTTTGCAGGTTTCATGTGATGATGCATATCATCCCATTTCTAATGCAGATTTACATGATGCACTTGTTGATGAGAGAGCTGATATTAAGGAGGCAAAAACTATGCCCAAAATGGCTGAATGAGGATGAGCCTGTTTTGGTTGATGAAGCACAAAATTCAGAAAATTGGATGGCGCTATGCAATCTGAATATGTGTCTATAATGAAGAATGGTACTTGGTCTTTATGTGAATTTCGTCCTGGCAAGAAGGCCATTGGGACTAAGTGGGTATACAAGTTGAAGGGTAAGCCTGATGGTATAGTTGACAGGTATAAGGCTAGACTTTTTGCAAAGGGTTATGCGTAGGAAAGAGGCATTGATTTTGATGAGACCTTTGCACCTACTTGCTAAATGACTACAATTTGTAGCATCTGTGCACTTGCAACTCATCATGGTTGAAATGTATATTAGTTGGATATTAAAACTGCATTTTTGAATGGTGACTTGCATGAAGAAGTGTATGTTTTTCAGCCTCGTGGCTTTGTGCAGAAAGGGCATGAAAACCAGGTGTGTAGGCTAAAGAAGGCATTATATGGTTTAAAGCAAGCACCAAGTGCTTGGTATGAGAAGATACATGCCTATCTGATTTCACATGGTTTTGAGAACAGTCCAAATCAAAGCACCTTATATGTTAAGCGTGCTAATGATGTACTTCTGATCATTGTTGTCTATGTTGACGACATGCTGCTCACTGGTCCTATTGAGAAGCATATTTTTTATTTTAAGGCTGATTTGCATTCCTCATTTGAGATGTCTGATTTGGGGCATTTGCATCACTACTTGGGCATTCAGTTTTTGCACGTTGATGGTGGAATGGTGTTGTGTCAAAGGAAATATATTGACACATTGCAGTGTTTTGGCCTTGGAGATTGTAAACCTATTGCCACTTCCATGGAGATAGGTTTACGACTGAGTCTTCATGATGTTGGAGATGCATTTGATGTTGTTCTTTATCAGGAGGTTGTTGGATGCCTGATTTACTTATGCATTACTCGACCAGATATTCAGTTCGCTATCTTACAGATGAGCAGGTTTATGCGTTGCCCAGGAGTCAAGCATTGGCAGGCGGTTAAGTGCATCTTTCGCTACTTGAGTGGTACTCGGCTACTTGGGTTGTTTTATCCCAACGCGGGATCACTACTGCCAGGTTTGCATGCTTTTTCTGACTCTGATCGGGCTAATTGCTATGACACTCCTATGTCCACTAGTGGCTTTTGCTTCATGCTTTGTAGCTCATGTATATCTTGGTTGAGCAAGAAGCAGCCTACTGTGGTCACTTCTAGTTGTGAGGCTGAATATAGGGCAGCTTTCACACCGACTGTTGAGTGTGTGTGGCTCAGATGCCTTATGGCTGATTTGGGTGTTGGTCAATCTTTTTCCACCACCATCTTCACTAACAATCAGAGGGCATTGGAAGTTGCAAGGAACCCCGTGTTCCATGCTCGCACTAAGCACATTGAGGTGCATTATCATTATGTTAGGGAGAGGTTCTCTGCTCGGGAGATCAGCTTGGCATATGTGCCCACGCAGAAGAACATTGCATACCTTTTCAAGAAGGCTCTGCCTAGGGAGAAGTTTGAAGCTCTCTACAAAGCTTTGGCCTTACTTCCTTTTGTGGAGTGATTTCCACATAGCTTGGTACTTCCTTATATATAAGTTCCAGCTACTTGTTCACCGCATCACTCCCAGGGGGGATTTGTTGATATATTTAGGTAGTGATGTGTGTGAACACTCTAGGACCATCGAGGTACTTTTTTCCCTCCTTAGGAGGTTTCTTTTCCCCGGCTTGTATATATGCCTATTGCCATAATAGGCTACTAACCTTTGTACATTCTCTAGTAATACATTCAGTATTGTGTGTTGTGCTCCAAGCTTCTTCTTCTTCCTTGTGTTGTTCGCGTGCGTTTGCAGATGTCTAACTCCAATAGATGCTTCTAATCATGCCATAGGATGTGTGTTGGCACAACCTACAGAGAAACGAAATATAGATTTTCCAATTGCATATGCTAGTAGGCAGTTGAACATTGCAAAGAGAAACTACACCACTACTGAGCGAGAGGGACTAGGAATGGTCTATGTGGTGAATAAGTTTCGTCATTATCTATTGGCAAATAAGTTTAAATTTTTTACTGACCACCAAGCTCTTTTGTATTTGGTCAACAAACCATGCAACACCGGTAGATTAAAACGTTGGTTTCTACTCTTGATGGAGTATGAATTTAAAGTTGTAGTCAAAAAGGGGAAAACACACTAAAGAGAAGACCATCTCTCTAGGATAACTTCAGGAGAAGCAGCTACTAGGTTAGCCGATGAGCTACCAGATGCTTACTCTTCAATGTCGAGATTGTCCTTGAATGGGCCAAGTCATTTCCTAGTACTCACATACAGACCTAAGAACCCTCGTGTAAGAACTCAAGAGAAGGAGGTTGTGAGAGCACAGAGGTATCAACTTCTCATAGGAAGTATTTATAGGCAAGATCATCAGAATATCCTTGCATATTATGTAGAAGAATAGGATTATAACAATTGGTTGCAATTAGCACATATAGGTGCACTGAAGCAACACCATTCTAGACAAGCGATGCTATCAAACTTAAAGAGATTTTGTGTATTGGCCATCGATGGAAAAAGATGTCTGACGACTATGTGATGAATGTCCCAAGTGTGGTAATAGACCCCCAACAGAACATGCTACTTTATATGAGGTGACCCTAATGCCAGACTTGAGTGAACCTTTAGTCACTTACCTAAGGACAAAGACATTTCCAAAGGATATGGTTGTAGCACGTAGATGCATCCTAGAACAAGAGGCCTTAGAATACAAGCTCATTGGTGATAGTTTGTATAAGCGAGGACAAGACGGTTATCTGAGGATATGCGTGCACGAAAGCAAATACCTTAACCTATTGGAAGTTGCACACTAGGGTGCAATAAGAGGCCATTTTGGACCTGATCGCCTTATCAATATCAAGGGAGCACTAGATTGTGCTCTCCGACTACAGTAGACAAGATTACGGAATTATACTTTCGATTACAAGAACACACACATAGGGAGAACAATACAAGAATATGTGATTGATACAAGATCTCCCATAACCCAGGCCGATAGGTATAGAGAACTAGACTAGAGATGATACAAGAGATCCCACAACCCGGGAACGTAGGTAGGAAACAAGATATTTGGATTACAAGAACTCCCTTCTCGGAGACGAACTAGATACAAGAAAGAACTCGACAAGATCTCATACTACGAGATTATAAGAGGACAAAGCTAGATGTCCAAGATACAAGACTAGACAAGACTAGAGCAAGAGACAAGACTAGAGCAAGAGACAAGACTAGAACTTGAACTTGAACTTGAAAGTACTTACTTGGTGATCACGACCCCTTGAGCTCCCAAGACTCGCATCCACAAAACTGATTATGAATGTGGCCAACCCCTCCTTTTATAGGTTTTTAAGGGCTGTTACCATTTGATGATGTCATCGATGATATCATTAATTGGAAACAAGACCTTGGGGTATCAGAATTTGGTAAATAGGCAGTCGATCTTGGGGTTTTGGCACATTTCGGACGCAATGGTAGCATTACTTTATCCAAAATCTTAACAAAACATGAGATATAGGAAATTGATATGGAATCAAAGGTTTAAGATGATTTTCTTTGTGTCCATGACATCACCTCCCCCTCAAGCGACGAGTTCCATGAGGAGCGGCCATGTTCTCTAGCTTGGGTTTCATTGGATTCGTCATCTGGAACTCATGAACCTTGAGTTTTTCTCTAAGAATATTTTCTATAAGTTGCCAACTACGATCAATGATGTCATACGCTTTCCAATGAATAAGGCATTCCAATCTTCCTCGAAAGATCCTTGAATCTAATACATGCACGACCTCAAATTCTTCATGATCCTCAAACTTGATTGATGGTGAAGGATTGGGTATCTCCTGAGCTTCCGTGGGTTCTTCATGTGATAGATCTTTTGAGCTTCTAGTGAAATGTGTGGTGTTTCCAAGATCGTTGATGAAGAGTGTTGAGTAAGCACACCTCCTTGGTTGAACATGAACTCCTCTTTATCCTTTACCTTCTTGATATCTTCATAACATGCATACTCCATATCATTTGTAACGACTTTTTGGGCTTCAAAGATTCTTGGTTGAGATTCTTGAGGAATAGTGTCTTCATTATTCAAGACTTCTGACTCTTGGACTTGGATTTCTTTTAAGAACTAATTCTCACACTGAATTGCTTGATTGATAACTTCCTCCAAGGTATTTTCTTGAGGCATGGATAGCAAGAGATATTTGACTTCAAGATTGATGCCACTTCGAAATTGATTAACCATGTAGTCTTCTTGATATGTAGTTCCATGAAACAACATCTTGATATTCAAGGCATAGCTTGAAACTGATCGATCATCTTGTCATAGCAATATTTTCATCTCTTGGACATGTTCGATCATGTTCTTTATGGTAGATTGGATCTCCTTGCATAAGGAATCCATGGTGCCTGGTCTTGATGAAGATAGTCTTGCCAAAATGTCAGGGGAGCACTCGATTGTGCTCTTCGACTAGAGTAGACAAGATTACGGAATTATACTTTCGATTATAAGAACACACACGTAGGGAGAAAAATACGAGAATATGTGATTGATACAAGATGTCCCACAACTCGGGACCGATAGGTATGGAAAACTAGACTAGAGATGATACAAGAGATCCCACAATCCGGGATCGTAGGTAGGAAACAAGATATCTAGATTACAAGAACTCCCTTCTGGGAGATGAACTAGATACAAGAAAGAACTCGACAAGATCTCGTACTACGAGATTACAAGAGGACAAGGCTAGATGTCCAAGATACAAGACTAGACAAGACTGGAGCAAGAGACAAGACTAGAACTTGAACTGGAACTTGAAAGTACTTACTTGGTAATCAGGACCCCTTAAGCTCCCAAGACTGACATACACAAGACTGATTATGAATGTGGACAACCCCTCCTTTATAGATTTTCAAGGGAAGTTACAATTTGATGATGTCATCAATGACATCATCAATTGGAAACAAGACCTTCAGCTATGCGAATTCAGTAAGGTTTTAGAAAATTCCAGACGCAATGGTAGCATTACTTTCTCCAAAATCTTAACCAAACATGAGATATAGGAAATTGACATGAAATCTAAGGTTTAAGATGGCTTTCTTTGTGTCCATGACAATCAAGGCCATACTATTTCAGGATTATGGTGGTCCACTCTGCATATGGATGCCCACACTTAAGTAAAACGATGTGATGTATGTCAAAGGACTCAATATCCCATACGTAGGGATGAGATGCCCCTACGACCCATGACGGTATGGCACGCATTCTCAAAGTGGGGAATAGATTTTGTAGGATCTATTAATTCCCCTATAAGGAATTCCCATGCCGAGTACATCACAGTTGCCACTGAATATCTTACTAAATAGGTAGAAGCCAAGGCCACCAGAAATCATGATGCATGCACCACTGCTAAGTTCTTGTTCGATAATGTCTTCATAAGATACGGACTCCCTATCAAGCTTGTAAGTGATAGGGGTACTCAATTCTTAAATGAGGTTATTGAATATCTATTACAAGTCTTTTTGGTTGTACACAAGAAATCGGCACCATACCATCCACAAGGTAATGGACAGGCTAAGAGTACTAATATGATTTTGTGCAACATTCTCACCAAAATTGTTAACAATCAACGTTCGGATTGAGATCAACAATTACACCATGCCTTGTGGGCTTATCACCTAGCCTATAAAATAGTGCTCAATGCTACACCATTCCAAAGGATGTTTGGCCAGAATGTCGTATTGCCTCTAAACTTTTTGATACCCACACTCAAAATCGCTCAGGAGTACAAATGCATGGGTCATAAAATTTCCTCAAGAATACTTGACTTAGAACAATTAGATGAGACTAGACTGCGGGCAGTAGCAGGAATTTATGCCGTTAAGAAGAGATAGAAAGCCTACTTTGATGCTCATATTAAGGATAACGGATTACGAGTAGGAGATTAGGTGTTAGTTTACACCATAAAACAACATGCTCTCAAGTTAGAGAAACGAGGTTATGGACCCATGATCATCAATAGGATATTGACTAGCGGTGCAGTTCAGCTAGCAACTCTTGAAGGTGAAGTATTACCAAACTATATTGGCTGATGCCAAGTTAAGCTATATCAGGAACCCTTAACTGTAGACATGCTTAAACGACTAACTCTTGCAAAGAAGTGAAAGGAAGAAGAGAAACGAATCAGAGCTGAAGCCCAAGCAGAAGCATTGGAATGCATTAAGTGAATGAGATTACAAAGGAGAGGACTAGGTAGAGAACCTCAATCGATGGACACCCCGTGATATATTGTCGCCATGTGCCAACTTGGAGGAATGGATGTCCCTAGTATCATTGATAGGAGACCTAATATCACTCTAGGACAGGAACCCACGCGCACGCAATGTAAGGCTCTAATTGACTCTGATGTAGCAATGAATGCCATCTGACTCTCTCTTTGTAGGGAGTATGAAATTAAGCCTCTTGAAGCCTATCTCATCGGACTAGGTGGATTAGAAACCCCTTGCATAAGCGAGGTTGAGCTACCCATCTCCGTAGAAAACGTGAACTTGAAAGTAAAACTATTGGTTTGTCATGATGACGATCTAATAGAAGCTATGATCCTAGGCCACGAATGGTTATACCAATTACTCGATGAATTTAAATATTTGCAAAAGTGTGCTCCAATTAGAACTTCTAGGACAATATCATGAACTACCCCTCCAAAGTCGACACACAGAGGTGTTGGATGTGACAGAAGCCCCCCCAACCTTGTGCGAGTCGGCACACCCTACCGAACACAGACCGGAATTACCACCCATCTAGGAGAGGAAATTGGATCGACATACATGAATCCGACAAGTATGGCGGCGTAAGGCGCAGTCTTTAGATGAATGTAAACAGTCACCACTTCCGGGAAAGATTGCAATGGATCTCCCTTCTTTTCCAAAACAACATGAGAATACGACCTCTCACCCTCGACGAGCCACATGGCCACATCAAGCACGTACTGATCGGCGTAGCACATCAGAGTGGTTTGTTAGACAGCCCACTCCGTCATTCCCTCAATCGAGGTGGATACGCAAGGTGGTCGTACCTAGTGAGTCAAACACTCCAGATCTTTGACATCCCTCTCAAATCTGATCGAGGCAACGAATTTGGCAAATTTGGGTGCCCAAGTCCTTGGTGACAGCTCACTCCTGGTCTCGCCAGCTCTGGGTACCTAAAAAGTGTTTAGTTTATGCTTCAACCTTCATCAGTTCTAAGAAGACCTTTTCTGAGACTACCAAGACACCCTATACACCTTCTTTTGTAAATTCCACTTCATTCCTTCTAACCCTCCATGTGATACAAAAATGGATCCCTAAGCCTTCACTACTCATAGCTACTCTCGACCAAACTCATCCTGACCACCAACTTAGTGAAACTAAAACTCATATTAAACACTACATGCCGACCCAGCTTGATAACTTCATTTCACCACTATCCTTGTAAAATACACCAACTTTGTAGGTAGTACTCATTTGAAATCAATTGTTAAAGCAGACACCTTACACGCTCCCATTCACAGTCAAAGCACGCACTCCTCACAATTCACTTCTCACATCATTAAAATCACACACTACACAGGGAGCACGTTAGTGGTGGAAAGGAATGGAGGTCTGAACTTCTTGGGATCTTAATTATTTTCCATGACTAATGTGTTTTCTTCTTTACTTCAGCTTAGGTCCGCAACACACCAGTTCCCATCATGCAAGCGAAAGGTTCTACCAGTGCAACTCTCGGGCGGCCTATTGTGGATTTCTCAGCTCTTCCATTTGAGAGCCTGCCTAAGGCTATCCCGGTGGAGTTCTAGGGTTTCACGAGATCTATGCCCATTGAAGACCCTCCTCAAGGACAGACAGAAAGGGTAAGCAACAAGGCACACTCGTTCCAAGGGCTTGGAGGACCCTTGGGAGATGCAGAGTTTATATATGAAGCTAACCTGACCTACAGTGCAAATGTGTGTAGACGCTACCAATTCTTCTCACAAGAATTTGAGAACCTCCAGAATAGTGAAGATCTTCAACCTATATGGCAGAGGGCAAGATTTGCAAACTACTTCAATGCACCCCTCCCAAAATCGGATTTTTATCGGTGTTATTATTTAGTGGCTTCTATTAAAGAGCAGGAGTGCAAGGAATTGAACCCTGTCTTTGTACTACCGTCCTTGGTGAATGACCAACCCTTCAAGAATTTTACATTGTATTTGGACTTAATTAGGAATGCGCTTAAGATTCACGGCAACCATATGCCCACAGAGAAGGAACGTCTCATCCTAGAACCAATGAAGCGAAGCGATGTTGATAAATGGCCAACCATCTTAGCCATCACTCCTTAGTTGACCACTCTACTGCGAATATGTCTACAGGACTTTGCCTTACCTGCACGTGAGTGATTTACGATCCCACACAAGCATCTTGGTTTGGTTTGTATCTTGCCACCACATGGCCTTAGAGAATTGATATTGCTACTTATATTGAGGATCAACTTTTATTGGCGGGACATCGGTGGGAGAAGAAAAAAGTTGTTCATGGATGTTGTGCTCTTACACGCATCATATACATGTGTTTGGCTTATGATATTGCTATAGAGAGAGACCTCCCAGCTCTGCAATTACAATAATATAAAAGGCTCCAAGAAAACCACGAGACCCCCCAAAACCCATCGAGTCAAGCACATGTGCAGCACCATCCCACGTTTACAAGTGCCGGCATCACCATCACCTGAACCCACACCCGAAACCTCTCCCCAACAATCTCCAGTTCAACCACAACCAACGATCCCCCCTCTCCGCATTCACCTGAACCGATCTACAACACTTTGTGAGGTTTCACAAGTAGAGACCACCATAATGACTACTGCCATCATGACTGTAGAAGATCCCGCAACATCCTCTACATTTGTCTCTGATTCCTTTACCTTTCCAATCACAAGTTTGGGCACAGAGGATATCAATACTACATTTGATTTTGAGATCCTTGATTTATTGTCCAGTGATTTTCAATTCTCAGATACGATTTATTGTCCAGTGATTTTCAATTCTCAGATACCCATGTTGTCTCTCAAGACTTTGAACACCTTGCTTACACCACTACTCCCTCAGAAGAGAACATGTGTACTCTGAAGATGACGAAGACGACTGTACAATTACACCCACCACCACACACCATAGCACCTACATCACTCTTTTTTCACTAGACGCACAGTTACATGCATCCACCACACCACGAAGCACACTTCCCACATCATCCATTCGCACATCCCTTCCATCACTTGCCACATCATCCACCATCCCTACCCCTACTCCCACTCCCATTGCATTGAGAAACCAACCCGCATGTATCATTTCCTACCCTTCCATCATCTTCGTCATCCACTGTTGATGCTACTATCCAGAAAATGATACAGTGTCTTCAGCAAATTAATGGAGAATATTCATCGCTAAGGCAACAACACTCTGCCCTTCAATGGACCAGACAAGATTTACAGACATGCTTAGATGCACTCACCTTAAAGAACCAGGACCTTAATGTGAATTATTGAAGCTTGGAAATGGAACATCAGAAGCAGCAACAAGCTTTTGAAGCTCAAGTCAAGGGATTTGTCAAAGAAGTGGAATCCTAGTTAGATGTTTACTTGATGCGCAACGCCCAACTATCACGAAATATGGCACTTCTTCGACGACATCTCCACGTAGCAAAGGAGGAAAATCAACATCTACAACAACAGAATCGCAAAAGTTTTGAAGCCACATTGGACAATTTGGATATGCCCCTTAGTCTATCTCATTTTCAAGCCGTCCCCCCCGAATCAAGGCAAATCCTCCTGGAAGACCATGCACGAGTGCTTGAGGACTATGATTGTTTACACAAAGAATGTCGCACCCTCAAGGAGACCAGTAAAACATTGTTGCTCAAAGATTCCCTAGGACCTACTATTGTACAAGAAGTGGCACCACTGGGTCTCTTGGAAGAATTGAATGCGCAACGTATTAAAGTACAAGAGTTAGAGACTCACATATCCAATATGACGGAACCCCCTCGACGAGATTCACCACCCGATCTACCTGAACCCGGGGAAATGATATCTATACCTGTCGAGGAAACATTTGACGAAGAATATGTACCTTTACCTGCTATTGGCAGTCACTCATCACCCGAAGGGCAGGACACGTATGAATTACCTCCGCCAACTTGATTAAAGACCATCGAAGAATTTGGCAAGACTCACTTTGCACGAGTAGATGCACAACTACATGCGATGGCAAATATCAAAGAGGTTATCTCAAAGTCCCCCCTATTTTGCTGCTATCGCCTCCCAGACATATAAGGTCCAGTGAATTACAGTATAAACCGTATTTCCTTTTGCAAGAAGAATATAATTTCCAAATCAAGAGCATTACTGAGAAGCACCCCATGCATGCTATGCAATTCGAGCCTGAAGATGTTCCACCCGAAGCAGAGCGAGGCCACATATATCAAACCACATGGTGCCCAGACTTACTACAACAGTATCCGGAAATGATGCACACGTAGATGTGCGCACCGATGCACTTGAAGTACAACCCATGCTATGGATCGATTTCGTGCAGTACTTGGAAGGCCTTTGCTATTAAGGTTCATAATAATACTTAATGCAAATATTGGCTCAATTATCCATATCTCTCACCCCCCATGAATAATACGCTGACCATTGCCTATATGATGGCCACTATTCCTCATTCGTTACCAGGATTACACAAGATGACTGATATTGTTGCTCAAATGACTGTGAAGATTTTTTATATGATGCAGATAGTATTCAAGTCCTTCCGACGTGTCAAGGCTCCCACTATAAATACACTAGGATTTGAGTATGGGAATTTGGACTTAGTTTATGACCTGAGAACCACACCTTCTCTCAAGGTATGCTATGCTTGGCGCTGCAGACTGAAATACATGCTTGACTACTACAAGCAGATGTTTGAAGAGATGATCCCCACGGACCTCTAGGAATACCACTCCAAAGTGTTTATCAGTCGTCCAATGCATTTGCTACACCTGTTTGCCTGCAAACTCAGAACATTATATGCACCCACCTCTAGACGAACCCTAGCCCATTGATTGGGAGAAACTCAAACGTGGCCTTATTCGGGGGCTTCGTATTATAGAACACACCTTGGCAATGGACCTGCTCACTAACTATATTACTCATGTGAAATCAAGTTCTATTAGGGACGGCAGAAGCAAGGAGGAGGCGAGTGTTCAAGGCAAAGGACTGAGTACTGTTTCTCATCATAGAAGAAGAGGAAGCACATAAACCACTCAAATTATTTCATCATGGCAACAATGATTTTTATCACTAAAACAATGTAATATATGTACATATATCCAATTATCACGAGTGCAACTCCATTTTGTGGAAACCATGGAGTCCTCGAGCTTGAGAAGTAGAAAGCTCACACCAAGTTTTGTAATTTTTGGAAGCTGTTACATAGTTCAAATTAGAAGTAGAACCTATTTTTTAACCATGCTAATCACTATATGTGAAACCGATCAAACTAGGCAAAAAATATAAATAGAGCTAGAGAGCTCATTTTGAGGTTGTTGTTAGTTTATGATTGAACCTATGAGCTAGGTTTAGAAGAGCTATTGTAACTAGTTGATGATGAATATGAGTATGAGTTCTTTCCTTGCCTTCCATTTATATCCATCGCGACTTTCCTAGTGTGTGTGTGTGTGTGTGTGTGTATGCATGTGTGTGTATGCTCTTTGTATTTCTCACCATCTTCTTCATGCACATCATTCGCTCTTCATCTTCATATCATCCTAACCTCTCCACGGATTGACAATTACGAGGTCAAGCTCCTCACATTGGTACTTTCCATTGTGCTAGAGTGACAACATTTAATTTGAAGATGCTAGCTCTCAAATGAGATATTAGTTATTAAAAACTATACTCAGTACACTGAGATATGACTCTAAGAATTTTATGAAAATCTATGCCTAATTTTCTCAAGTTCTGATTGTAATACATAGAGGTTCCAAATTGACTTGGATCACTTAACACACTAAGATTTTTTCCTTGTACAAAAATGTTCAGGCTTCCTTCCACTCTTAACCATAGAAAATGCTCTAACAATAAAGAGCTTTTCTTCATAATCTCTCACCTTTAGTACCTGACTACAGATACATAACTTTAGGACTTACATTTAGTAAAATCACACTCAAATCACATTCCTTTGAATCCACTTGTCTTCACACCATCTAAGCTTTTGGCTCTAATATCCCCTATTTGATCCTTTACATGAATATACACCACTTCAAGTTCCTTATCCATTGCCTTTTCTCTCAAGAAATGATATTGAATCTCTATGTGATTTGCTCTTGCATGAAATACAATGTTTGTAGCAAGATAAAGTAAAGTCATATTATCTCCATGAATTGTAGGTATACCTTGACCAAAAAACAAGTTTTGAACAAGGTTTGCATCCATGTAATATCTTTATCTGCTTCTAGCAATCCTTTGTATTCATGTTATGTTGATGATAAGGCTATTGTGTGTTGTTTCTTTGAATATCAACTCACAAGCTTATCACCTATGTACACCATGTATCTATGAGTTGATCTTCTATCATCTTAGCTTCTTGCCCAATCTGAGTCACTATATGCCCTCAATTTTATGTCCAAGGTAAAAGGATAATATAATCCTTCACTTAAGGCTCCTTTGATATATCTGAGAACTTTTTTACCTACAATTCAATGTGGATCTTTTGGACAATGCATAAATTGTGAGAGGACTCCCACTGCATACCTAAGATCAAGTTTTATTAATGTAGCATAAAACAAGCTTCCCACAAGAGATTGGTATTTCCTCATGTCTTTATATTATGCACAATCATGTTTTCTAAGTTTATGATTGACTTCAAGTGGAGTTGAATCTTCTCTGCAATTCTCACTGTCAAACTTCTTCAATAAGTTCAGAAGATACCTTCTTGTGACACATATAATCCATGATCTACATAAGTGATTTCCATTCCAAGAAACCATGATAACTTTCCTAGATCACTTATCTTGAATTCCTTTTCAAGTAATCTATTCACTTCTTTATTCCTTTATTTTAGGTACCTGTGATTATAATGTCATCTACATATATGCAAATGTATATTGTACCTTCATCTGTTCTTTTGATAAGTAGACTTGCATCTGCTTTTGAACTTTGGTATCCAAAATCATTGAGATACTTTACGAGCCTATAATTATAGGATCTTGGTGCTTACTTTAATCCATAGAGTGCTCTTCGTAACTTTCATACATGATTTGGATACCTAGATTCTACAAACCCTTGTGGTTGCTCCATATGTACTTCATCTCATATGCAAACCCTTGTGGTTGCTCAATATATACTTCATCTGATATGTATAGCTACAGTTTGCTAACCCTTGTGGTTGCCCCATATATATACTTCATGTGATATGCATTCTCTATGTCAAATTGACTCAAGATGTATCCTTTTGATGCTGGAATAGCAATGATTGTCCTTATTGTTGACATTTTGGCCATAGCAAAAAATGTCTCATCATAATCTATGTCATTAGTCTCAGCATAGCCTTTGACCACCAATCTTGCTTTGTATCTAGTTTTTCTTCCATCTACAACCTTCTTTATTTTATAAACTCACTTATTTCCGATTAATTTCTTACCATGACTTATGGGAACAAGTCACCATGTCTTGTTCTCTTCAAGTGCATATAGCTCTACCTTCATTGCTTCTTCCCATTGTTTCTTTCCTTTTGCTTCATCATATTTTTGAAGTTTTGCACAATCTTTGACCATATAAGAATAATTTTTCAAAGTCATATAAGAAGTATGATAAGAGTACCTTGTTGTTTGTCTCTTTATTCTACTTGACTTTCTTGATTCATCCACTTCATGTGTATCTAAATATATTTCTTCATCAAACATAGGTGCTTCTTCATTTTTTCTTGATGATCCAGCCCTAGATGTACTATCTTGCCCATGATCTTCATCTTCATACACCTGCACTTTTGGTTTACCTCTTTCACTTCTTCTTACCTCCTTTTCAAAACCTTCAATTGTTTGACTTTGTTTTGCATACCAACCTTTTTGTTCATCAAATATTACATCTCTAGGAACAAGAAATTGTTTGGTTAAAGGATTCCACAACCTATAACCCATTTTCTTTTTGTCAGTTGCAATAAATAGATATTTTCTACCTTTGGTTCTAGCTTATGCCTAAGTTGAGATGGTAAATAAAAATAGGCAATTGATCCAAATGCTTTAGAATGATCCAATCTTGGTTTGTTATCCCACCAAGCTTCACAGTGAGTCATTCCTTCAAGAGTTGTACATGGAAATCTATTCACAAGATAAGTAGTTGTATTCATAGCCTCAACCCGTAGATAATTTGGAAAATTCTTTTCTTTAATCATGGCCCTAGCAAACTCAACCAGAGTCCTACTCCTTCTTTCTGCCAGCCCATTTTGTTGAGGTGTATACCTACAAGTTATTTCTCTCTTAATACCTGCATTCCTAAGATAATCATTGAATTCTTGGGAGAAGTATTCTCCCCCTCCACTAAACCTTAAGCTCTTCAACTTTTGACATGTTACTCTTTTTGCATATGCATGGAAATACTTGAAGGATCCAAAAACATATTATCTTTCTTTCAAAACATAAAGAATTATCTATCTTGTAGCATCATCAATAAAAGAACATATATAATACCTAGAGCCATTGATTGATCCTTCTTTTGTTGGTCCCCATACATTTTTATGGATGAGCTCTAGTATTCCATCATGCTTGATTCCTTTCTTTTTAAGTGGTAGTCAATGTGCCTTTCCCAAATGACATGCTTCACATTTGTAGACCATATGTTGACTCCCCACATTAGTTAGAACTAGGATAGATTGATTTGCCACCATAGCTTTTATTCCTCTTTCATTGAAATGTCCTAACCTCTTATGCCAGAGGTCTAACTCTGTAATCATGTCCTCACCATGTGTAAGCAAAGCTTGATTTATATTTCCTTACACTTTCAAGTTGAAAATTCTACCTTCCTCCTAACCATAGACAATTTCCTTATATCCTTTGTTTGGATCTTCCACAAAAACTCCATTTGTATATTTAACTTGAAAACCTTTTTCAACTATTTTTCCACACTAATCAACTTCTTAGGTATTATGAGAAAATACAGAACATTGTTGAGTAAGTCTGCTCCACTCCTACACCACTTTTCCAAGAGTGTACATTGTTTTTTGTTTGAATTGGATGACTAAGGATGCCTTCTTCTAATTTTGACATTAACTCTATGTTTCCTAATAAATGATTAGAAAAACCAGAATCAATTTAAAATACCTTGAGGCCTTCTTTATTTGATGTGTCAAGGGAGTTCATCATCAATGTTATATAGTTCTCATTCTGTGTATCATTGACATAATTGTAGTACATAGTGTTGTATGATTGATTCTATCCCCAATTTCTTCCTCCACCTCTTTTACTTTGTCTTCCTCTTTGAAAATCATTTTTATATGTTCCACCTCTGCCTCTAGCATTTTTATTCTGATTTTTATTCGAACATTGTTGATTGTGCCAACAATCATAAGCCAAATGATTGCTCAAACCACATATCCAACATGTCTTCTTGTTATTACTCTGATTACCTCTTCGTCTTCCATTCCCTCTACCATTGTCATTTCTTCTTCCTTTACCTCTGCCATTGCCTCTTCCTTTGACATAATTGGCCTGACAAATTGATTCCTCATCCTCCTTTGCTTTACCTTTATCTCCTTTCTTTTTATTCTTTGCATGCATAGCAGAGCTGTGTTTTTTATCTCCATCTAACTTCAATTCTTGCTCAAATGTGAGCATCAATCCAAGAAATTGATTAAAATGTAGTATAAAATGATTTACTAAAATTTTAGTTGATAATACACAAGGATTTCACCTTTCATCTCCTCTCAAACCTGTAAGCAATTATGCAATCAACCTATGATCTTCAATGCCTTCATCTTTAGATCCAAGACTATCTACCAAGTCTTTCATCTTAGTTACATAATCACTAATGCTTTGACTTTTCTTCTTTTTGAATGTAGTAAATGCTGACCATAAGCTAGCTTTCCTAGCTTTAGTAGTGATTTGGACATGATCTTCCAATGCATTCCATGTATTTTTTGCTACTTCCAAGCCTCTGATATGTGGCAACAAGTGATCTGTAATTGTAGATATAAGCTCTTGTACTTGCATCCTTCTTTTTCCATAACTTTAAAGCTTTTAACCCCTCCTTTGTTGATCAACTATCATCTTCAAACACATTCTTTTCTTCCTCGCCTATTATATAAACCATGAGATCCTTACTCATTAGTAAAGTTTCCATTCTCATTACCCAAGCAAGATAATTATCTCTGTCCACATGATCAATGGATATATGATCTGCAATGAACTCCTTGCTTCTGTTGCAACCTCTATGTTTAAGATTATTGTTACCTTTGTAGATCTCTACACTCAATAATGATTTCAAAGTTATCCTCTGATTTTTTTTTAAATGTTAAACTCTTCAAATTCTACCTCCTCAATGAGAAATTCCAAGACTCTATATATCGGCAACTCTTTTTGTGCTCTCTAGGACTTTTCTACTCTGATATTACTTGTTGATGTGTGAAACACCATAAGAACTCAGATAATGTGATATTATAAGTCCTCTATAATCATCATTATCTTATAAATACTCCAAACTTTGAAATCTTTACCACATTCTATAGGAAATGTTATCATTTACTTTCCCTGAACATCCATCTTTCTTTACCAAAAGTTTTGCCTTCAATTTTGCCTCTAATTTGTTACGAAACCTCGCAATTCTCATGCACAATGACTAATGGACATCTTCTCATAAAGTACGTGAGTGATTTCAAATAATACCTTGAAGCATTACCTCATAAATAACCTCATTATATTTAGAAGTAAAACTATGTCTCAAAATGTATTTAGCCTTCTTCAATTTTACACACCTGTAGTCTTAAGCTTAGTCCTCTAATCACACATCCTATTTTGCAAAGATATTTTGATCAAATGTAGTTGAGCATCCTAATTTTCAAATGATCTATTATTCATTAAAAACTTTACTCAGTACACTAAGATCTAACTCTAAGAAATGTATGAAAATCTGTGCCTAATTCTCATAACTTCTGATTGTAATACATATAGTTACAAATTGACTTGGATCACTTCACACACTAAGAACTGTTTCAATTCCTTCTAGAAAAATGTTCATTTTCTAAATTTAGGGAAGATGTATACAAAGTGGTTTGGCTTCCCTCTCTCTACTCATAACCACAAAATGGGCTCTAATAGTAGAGAGCTCTCCTTCACAATCTCTCACCCTAAGTACGAGACTGCCTATACATAAGTCTAGGAGTTACATTTAGTACAATGACACTCACATCTACAATTTTATGATCTCCATTGACTTATATACATTCAATTCGTATGCTTCTACAACTCAAATGTGTGAATTTAAAACTTCTAGAACTATTCTAGATCCAACTTCTAAGTATATGTTATACATGTGAATTTGTCCCTTCATATAGGAATGATTTTGAATGTCCTAGCTTTTATCTCTTCCTTCCTTCGCTTATCTCTTCATCAACTCCATTCATATGCTTTATGTCTTCATGCTCAATTAGTGAGTGAAGCTTCAACACTAGTAAGAGGCATTTTCCTCACTCTAATGGGATCTATACCCTAGAGAATGGTTACATTGAACAACAACTGATGGATGGGTGAAGTGTTGGGCATCTTGGATATTAGAGAGTGTTGGATATGTATAGGTCACATGTTCAGTGCTTGCATTACATATTTCAAAGATAACGCCCTTTTTGGGATCCATGAGATGACCTAGAAAATAGAAATGAGTATATTGTTTTACGCAATGCAAGCATACCACATCAACAAACTTCGCTTTAGTGTTGTGATTTCAAAACTTGGTGTTCACAATGGAATCAATGTCTATATTTTTCTCTTTTTAAATCAATTTAAAGAAACATAGTTTCAATATTTCCTTACTTGAAGACAAATTATATCATCATTAGAGCTATGAACAAGTGGTGTGCATCAGAAATGGAGTCTTCAAACCAATCAATCAATGAAACGTAGATCTACAAGGAACTTATTGGATTTAGGATTCAAAACTATAAGAGAGCAAGGACAACTATTATCTATGCGTTATTTTCTCTAGATTTTAGAAAATAACGTGCGATTCTGAGATTATGACCGGAAGGGTATAGACGATGCCCTAGATGAAGCAGGGGCCTGCTCTGATACCAATTGTTGGAGTTAGGTTTCTACGAAAGCACGCGAACAGCACAAGAAAGAAGAAGAAGCCTGGAGCTCAACACACAATACTGAATGTATGACCACTAGAATATACAAAGATAAGTAACCCATTAGGGCTATAGGTGTATATACAAGCCGGGGGCAAAACCTCCTAAAGAGGGAAAAAAGTGCCCCGTGTGTTTTCACACATCACTACCTAAATATATCAACAAATACTCATGAACATTATGATTAGTGTTTTATTATATGAAGAAATCAAAAGTAGTTCATAATCATGGTAAAAATGGTGAGAAATTATAATTTGGCTTTTTTGTTTTTTTTTTACTAAAAAGTTTAAAACCTATTGAAGATGCACTTTGAGGATTTTATGAAAACCGAAACATTATTTACATTGCTTCTATACTTTAGAAACACAATGTCGCTAGTATACCTATGTATCCGTAATGAGATCTCACTTAACTACTTTCTTTTTGTACAATTTATATTCTAGCTTGAAGCAAACGAGATAATATGTGTGCAAAATTTGAGCAACTCATATGAAATACTTTTAGCTATACTTAAAAATAGACGCTTCCATGCATTTATAGCTTCCTAGTGTATTCTTTCGATAAAGTAAAACAACTATACATTTATCCAAGTACATATACACATGTATACATATAAATGTATTCATAGATAAAAACATATATACATTCATACATAAACACAAATCATACATACATAGATATGTACATATATATAGGCATACATACATACATACATACATACATACATACATACATACATAAAGACATACATACATACATACATAAAGACATGCATACATACATAAAGACATGCATGCATACATACATACATACATGCATACATGTACATATGCATGCATACATATATACTTACATGTACATAGACATAAAATACATAATACATACATGCATGCATGCGTTCATAGATACATACATGCATATACATATATAAATACATATACATATACATATATAAATACATATACATGCATATACATATATGAATACATATAGGCATGCATATGTGCACACAAAAATACGTGTGTGTAAAATAGCTAAGTACACACATATCTATATATATGTGCATGTGTGTTTATTTATATATGTAAGTATGTGTGTTTGTATACAGATACACATTGATACATACATACATGCATATAATCATACACACACACATACAGATACATACATACATGCATATAATCATAAACACACACATATATGTGTATATGTGTGTGTGTATGTGTGTGTGTATATACACACACATAGACATACAGAATGTATATATATATATATATATATATATATATATAGAGAGAGAGAGAGAGATAGTGTGTTTGCACTATAGACTATGTGTGTGTATAGACATACATACATGCATACAATTAAATTCCCCTTTTTACTAGAAGCCGTAATCCATGTAATTTGGTTTCATTCTTCATATTATGACGCAACGTCAATCAAGCCAATTATAATAACCATGTACGGATTTTTAAAAAAAACAAAGAAACTGAAACTCCAGGTTTCCTAAACATATTATCATAATATTTACGGGATTGATGAACTATAGATGCATGCATACATACATATATGCAAATTTATGTATATCTATATGCATTTAATAAAGTGGAATCCACCATAAAATATTTGATGCATTTGATTGGTTAATCCCAATGAAAATAGAAGTATTGGTAGAGCTTATTATAATTATTACCATTTTTTTTAATTGAAACGCATAAAGCATGAAATGTAGATTTTTCCAAAACTGTAAGTACTATGTATGATTATTTTCACATAAGAGGAAAGTGATGATGCCACATGAAGAGAAAATTCATCTTTATTCCATTTGTTTCTAGGGTACTGACATGAGATTCATAGAGCTGAACTGACCCTGCCATCTGTATCCATCGCAATCTTCATATTTGATAGCATGGACTCAATTTCATTCTCACTGAATTTCCCCTTTGGAATCTGCAAGAAAAGATCCATCTTAATTAGATCATTCTTTATATAACAAATCTTATAAGCATTTGATGTTTATCTTGATTTTTTTCGGATACAATTAGGTAATAAAAGAATTTTAAAATTGTTTTCATGTAGATTTAAACCACTTTAATTTCTACAGATGCATTAGAGTTATATATTAATCAACGTATGCAAAGAAAAAAGAATCAGACATAAAAATCAACTTGTGTATCTTATATATAAAAAACTTGTAAACAGATTATCAAGATAATTTGTAATCTCTAATTTAGCATGATTGAATTTTGTATTTAGCTATTGTGCACTACTAAGAAAATAAAAATGTCACGGAGTTATGCGGAATTATGCACTCGTATATAAAATACAAAATTCAATACTTTTCAATGATATAAGTTGTGTAGATGGATCCTTGACCTGATCATTCTTGATTTTCACTAGATTAATCCTTAGAACATCTCCTTGTGTCAATCCTTCTTGAAAATCTTTGATCATCAAGAATTCATAGATTTAAAGGCTAATATCATATCTTTAGAAATTGGAATTGTTTGATAAAACATTCTTCTACCCAAATTCTTTGTTCATCTTAGCTCATTCAGTTCTTCAAAAGAGCATTATTCCTAACTATCTTGACCCAACTCTCCTTCATATTATAGATAGTTAAATATACTTACCTTCTTGCTAGATCTTTTATGTTTATTGAATGGAGTCAATGATTCAAGTTTTCTTTGCGTTTAGTTCCAAGTTCTTGCAAGGAAAGACACCTCTTTATTGGTGTCATATTCCAAAACCTCTTAGGAACTTAGTGACCATTCTTGAATCACTTGTTCTCATCATCCCAAGACTCAAAGAATGATCTTTTAGAGATCATTCTATCATTCAAGACTTTATACTTGAATAGGCTTGACTTTTAACAAGCTCCTAGGACCTTATTCTCCATGGTCTTATCTTTGAGGCTTATACCAATGTTTCCTATTGGATCTTGAGTCTATTTCTCAACAAGAGTTAATTTCCATTGTCCCATACCAATGAGTTCTTTGTCCAATCCATGGAACTATATTGTTTATCTTTCCACCTTCTTTGTCTTCTCAATGATCTCTAATCATTCTCTATGATCCCAAATTTGAATTTATTGGCACCATCATTAGGGGAAAAAATGAGCCTTGCATGGGCCATTTAAGGACATAGAAAACCACTAATGGTTTGCTCAAATAAAATACTTTTTGATTCACTTCTATATTTGAATTATGAAATGGAAACTTTTATAGCCTTTGGATGTTAAAGATGAATGGCTAGGATTCAAGTCGTTGGAAATCTAGAGAAAGACTCGTCTGACAAATTCGGGGCTTCTAGATTCCCTCATGATTGCATTTTCACACTTCTACAGATTTTTCGATCGGCTCATCAATCCAATGACTCGGCGCATTTGGGGCTGATCTAGAGAATGGAATCATTTGGAGCT
The DNA here is from genome assembly GCA_020310875.1 of Ceratopteris richardii. Classification (NCBI taxonomy): domain Eukaryota; kingdom Viridiplantae; phylum Streptophyta; class Polypodiopsida; order Polypodiales; family Pteridaceae; genus Ceratopteris; species Ceratopteris richardii. The sequence goes on along the minus strand of CM035412.1, from coordinate 76,920,887 downwards.
GTCCAATAGACTTCATCCGATGAGATAGATCAAAAGGTGCATTTGAAACTTGGATTCAAAGGCTGAGTTGAATATGAGCCATAGGACTAGCTTTAGATCCAATGAAGACAAATAGAAGGTGCATTTTCTCATGTGCAACTCATCTTACCCATCCTATTCACTCATAAATCCAATGGACACGATGAAAGGTGCCTTTTGCAAGCCCATCCAATCTTAGCCATGCATTTCAGAGAAATCCAAGGGCTCAAATCCAATATTGCCTTGACTTTTGCAATTAAACCTCAACCTTTGGATCTTTTAATCAATTTAAGGGCTCTAGTTCATTTGAAAAACTTTCAATACCATTCAAATGGCCAAAACCACTACATCTAGATGGTTTTCTCCTCTTTGACTACACAAAAGCAAGGGAAGCCTATGCCTAGACTATCTGATTAAGGGACTAGACTGTGGCCACCATCCTCTTCTCATTGGTCCATCACTAATCACTGCTTAATCTAAATAGCCCATGTGTTGGGAAAGATGGATGTATGATCCAGGAAACTGAGTAGGTACTGCTAAACCTGCTTTGTACCAGCCCTCTTTAGCTTCAGACTTGATTATTAGACTCCCTTAGCTTTCCAATGACACCAACAAATGGCCTATGTCCTTTGGAAATGAAGTGTGTAATGATTGAATCAAAACAGATAACTTTGGAAGTCACAAAGTCAACAAAACCTTCTATTTTGGTCTTGACACTTGCTCAATGTTTTGCTCAGTGTGACCAGTACAGTAGCAATTGATAAAATTCCTTCTAGGGGTATTCAATTATCTTAGTAAGCTAACATTTGCAAGTGGAATGATGTAAAATAATGAACTATGCTAAGAGAAAATAATTTAGCAAGATTTGGTATACCCCCGACTTTTTAGGACTGTAGCAGAGATAGACCACTGAGCACTTTGACGACGATTTCTCTGAATTGGATGCATGAAATCACTTTAAACTTTGTCAGCATGTCGACTTTGAGCTGAATCCAACAAGCTTTGAATCACTGAATTTGGAGTAGTATTGACCGAGATATGCCCTTGTCAAGTTGACAGACTTTGGAGTAGACGATCAGTGAGCACAGAGATGAATGATGTAAATGTATCTATAAATTAACACTTGTGTACAATCCCATTGGCATGACAAGCATTGCCTAATGGTGTAGAGAGGTGTAGGCTATGGAGTAATCCTCACACACACTCAATGACAGTAAAATGAAGCTCGGGAGTGATGTCTCTCTCCGCGCTTTTCAAGTTCACCTTTTATATGGAATGTGTAAGAATTTTGAATTCAAATTCAAATTCTTGGCTCCTTCTAATCAAGCTTCTAAAAACTTGGGGATATTCTCTCAATCAAGTGAACTAACTTTTCCACGAATCATTTGGGTAGGTGATTACAAAAGATTCTAAGTCAAATTGACTTTTACAATGAGGTAAAGTGGTAAGTAATCACTAGCATATGTTCCTATGATTCTTCATGCATGTAGAGTCTTCATGATATCTTCCAAGCCAAATGTGTAGGCTTGTGATTTACACCAACAGCTCCCCCTCAAGCCAAACATTTTGGCTTAAGTCTTCATCTTCAATCTTCAAGTACATCCTGCAATCCAATCATAGATTTGAACCTGCAAAGTTTGGTCCCATCCAAAGCTTTAGTCAGAAAATCTGCACATTGCATGTTGGTTGACACATAGGTCAGCTGAATGTCCTTGCTTAGCAACTTCTCCCTCACATAATGATAATGAACTTCTATGTGTTTGGTCCTGGCATGATAGATAGGATTAGCTACAAGGTAAAGAGAACTTGTATTATCTCCAAAGATAATTGGAGGCCTAGTATATAAGCCCAATTCTGTATACAAAAGCTTAATCCAAATTGCTTCTTGACTGGCATTGGCTAGCCCTCTATACTCTGCCTCTGTAGAAGACAATGCAACAGTTGGTTGCTTCTTTGCAGACCATGAAATTGGTTTGTCACCTGCAAAAGAAATGTATCCAGAAGTGCTTCTCCTATCATCCTTGCATCCTGCCCAATCTGCATCTGAATAAACTTTTATATCAATATCTGAAGTGTAAGGAAAGTATAAACCATGGTTCTGTGTACCCTTGAGATACTTCAAGATTCTTTTGGCAGCCTCTAAGTGAGGTATCCTTGGCTTGTGCATGAATTGACTTAGCACACTAACTCCATATGCAATATCAATTCTTGTAAGAGTAGCATAGTTCAAGCTACCTACCATACTTTGATAACCTGTAATGTCTTGGACTTCATCACCTTCATGGGCACTTAGCTTTAGGTTCACCTCCATTGGAGTGCTAGCTGCTTTAGCATCCTGCAAGTGAAATTTCTTCAACATGTCCTGCACATACTTCTTCTGAGTAATGTATATTCCTGAATTAGTGTAAACTAATTCAAGTCCCAAAAAATACTTCAATAATCCAAGATCATTGATCTTGAATTCCTTCATCATCTGGCTTTTGATGCTTCTGATTCCATTGACATCATTGCCTATAATGATGATGTCATCAACATAAACACAAAGATAGATTACCTCTGAATTACTTCTCTTAATGAACAGAGAAGTATCAGCCTTACTCATGACAAAACCTTGGTCTTGGAGGTATGTAGTTAGCCTGTAATTACATGCCCTAGGTGCCTGCTTCAATCCATATAAATCCTTCTTTAATTTGCAAACATAAGTTACCTTCTTAGGGTCTTCATAGCCAGGAGGTTGTGACATATAAACCTCTTCTGAAATCCATCCATTCAAGAAAGCATTATTGACATCCAATTGGTACATGTTCCAATTCTTTGATGCAGCCACACTCACCAACACTCTGATTGTTGGCATCTTGGCCACAGGAGAAAATGTTTCTTCATAGTCAATGCCTTGGGTTTGTGCAAAACCCTTGGCTACCAATATGGCCTTGTACCTATTAATTGTGCCATCAGAATTTCTTTTCAATTTATAGATCCATCTGGATCCTATTACGTTCATGGAGTCCTTCTTGGGTACTAACTCCCATGTATCACTCTCCTTGAGTGCTTCAATCTCCTCATCCATAGCTTCTTTCCATTCTGATTTTATGATTGCTTCTTCATATGAACCTGGTTCTTCATTTGGCAAATCCTTTGCAAGATAAATTGAATGTTTAGTAACAAGAGATGTATCATACCCATATCTGATAGGTTTTTTGCTTTCTCTTTGAGACCTTCTGATTGATTGAGTTGAAGATTCTGGTATGTCCTCAAGCTTCTTCATCTTCATTTTGCCTTTGGACTTCCATGCCTTGAACTCTTCAAGGTTGATTGTATCTTTATCATCTGAACTTGACTCTCCATCCTGAGTAGGTTCCTCCTTTGTAAGTTTTGGAAATTCTTCTTCCAAATCATAGAGTAGTTTGACCTTCCTGCATTCATTCTCATACCAAGAATCATTCTCATCAAAGATCACATCTCTGCTTACCATAAATCCCTTATTGGTAGGGTTATAAAACCTGTAACCTTTTTTATTTAAATCATACCCAATAAAAATGCATTTTTTAGCCTTTGGATCTAGCTTACCTCTAACCTGTGAAAGAATGTATACATATGCTACACACCCAAAAATTTTGCAGTGATCCAATGATGGTCTCTTACCATGCCATGCTTCATATGGTGTCATACCATCAAGTGACTTTGATGGTAACCTGTTTATGAGATAGGTGGCAGTAGAAACACTCTCTGCCCATAGATAGTTAGGTAATTTCTTCTCAACAATTAACCTATTTCTTCTTTCAGCTACCCCATTCTGTTCAGGAGAGTACCTTGTGGTTATTTCCCTTTTGATGCCTCTGTCCTGCAAGAAGTCCTCAAATTCATTGAAGAAGTACTCACCTCCTCCATCTGACCTTAGCCTCTTCAAATTCCTTCCTGTCTGATTTTCAACTAATGCAAGATATTTCTTAAAACAATTAAATACCTCATCCTTGTGCTTCATAAAGTATAATACAGTCCATTTGCTATAGTCATCGATAAAAGACACGTAGTACCTTGAACCTGAGACTGAGGGGTCTTTGCTGGGTCCCCATACATCTGTGTGTACAAGCTCTAGATAGTCTTCATGCATATATCCTTTCTTGGAGAAGGGTAACCTGTGAGACTTACCAAATTGACAAGCACCACACTTGTAAATCATATGTTGCTTGGATACATTAGGTATCCCAAGCACACATTGGTCCCTACACATTTGCTTCAAGGTTCTTTCTCCAATGTGCCCTAATCTCTTGTGCCAAATCTCAAGGTCTGAAAGTGTCTGATCCTTATAATTGTATAATGCAATATTTTTTGTATCTTCCAACTCAAAAGTGAAAAGTCTACCTGATTTTTCTCCTTTAGCTGTCCTTTTGAATCCATGTCTTGGGTCCTCCACAAATGCTCCATATTGATTGAACCTGACCTGCAACCCTTTCTCTACAATCTGACCAACACTCATTAAGTTCTTTGTAATTGTAGGTACATAAAGTACTCTGCTCAACAAATTCTGATTACCATCATAAGTTTTCACACTTCCAACTTTAACTACAGAATGCTTTGTATCATCACCTGTTTGGACTTGTTGTTTACCTTTTGGCTCCTCAAGATCAGAGAGTAGTGCCACATTACCAGCCACATGATTTGAACACCCTGAATCAATATAAAATAAGTGATCATCATTTGTACCTGACTTTGAAGTCATGTTCATGATCAAGAGAGAGTCAACCTGTTCCTCTGTGTAGTTGTTGTAGTCCTTTCTGTTTCTGAATCCTCCTTGGTAGTTGCCATTGTAATTGTTGTTGTAGTTGTTGTTATAATTGTTGTTGTGGCCTTGGTGATGGTTGAACCTTCCTCTAGACTGAGAGTATCCACCTCTTTGGTAGCCTCTTCCTCTCTCATTTTTGTAATTCCTGTAACACTCATCTCTGGTGTGATTTGATAAACCACAAATGTTACATGGTGATGTGTTATAGGGTCTCCCCCTACCTTGCTTACCTCCTCTGCCCCTACCTCTTGAAGATCTACCTCTCCCTGCATAGTTGGCTTGGGAGGTAGAGCATTCATCTTCCACCTTCTTACTCTTGCCTTTATCCTTAGATTTCTTATCAGTGTATAGGGCAGAAGAGTTTTTACCTTTGGTAGTATCTCCACTCTTGGTAAGCTTTGCTTCATATGTGAATAGTTGACCCATGAGAGTTGTAAGATCTGGAGTGTGCATGTCCATGTAGAGATCCATTGCAGTGGTGAAGCTTTCCCACTTGTCATCATCCTTGATCCCATTGTATACCTACCTTACAATTTGTTCCTCTTCAATCTCTTCTCCTATGCTTGCTAACTGATCTGCAACATCTTTGATCTTGGTCACAAATTCTG
>CM035412.1:76877978-76910478 GCA_020310875.1 Ceratopteris richardii | reverse complement strand
GGAAACCTATGCCTAACCTAGCTGATGAACTAACGATACTATGTCCATTGCCCTCTTCTTATTGGTGGATCACTATCACTCCTTAAGGAAAAAGGCCCAAGAAGGGTTTATTTTTTTCGCTAATGTCTCTTAGGTCATGGACTTATGATTTATATTAGATCTTACATCAATTTTGATTATGGGCATGGTTTGACCACTTTCGAATGAGTCATTAGTCATGAAATTCAAGGATATATTATGCTTTTTGATGAAATGCATTTTTGTGATCATTATCCCATATGAATCATGATTCATAATGAATTTTGAATTCATTAGTAACCTTTAACTTTAAAAATGTCACATCTAGTTCTACTCAACTTTCAATTTTATGTATCTTGTATACCATGCCATAGATGCCATGCGAGGATGCACATAATGAATCCTTAGCATGGAACAAGATCTCATTAGACAAGATTGTTGCCATATTCAAGTACTACTAGTGAAATGATTCCTACAAATATGCAAAGCAATCCATGAAACACAAATTATAACGGCATCATAGAATATTTTTCTTAAGAAATATTCATGCAATAGAAGTTTGATGTCCTAATGTGACGCTCAGAGATTTGGATGGAATATAAATTCATAAAGAAGTCCATATGTTTCCAAATAACTTGAGTGGATATCCATAAATTAAAGATTAGATGTGAATGCAGAATTTCATTATATATTCATGAGAAACTTACTTTGAGATAGTATGATCCATTTGGATGGGCCAATACTCAAGAAATATCATGAACTTGATAATATTACCATGTGACCCAACTTAAGTTGGATTAACCATCTTAGAAATTTAGCATAAGGACTTTCCATCTTTGAAATTTATCTCTTCAAATACCTTTGTCTTATGTTTTATAATAACTATGTCTTGGACCTAGTTTTAACGGTTAAAAAGCTTTTGTACATGAATAAAGAGATAGCAATATTGCATCAAATAAGAACTAAAGTTTTTGCATTTTCTTTGAGTTTATGCAGATGTGGATGCTTAAAAGTAGCAAAAAAGTTATGTTGATATCCTCTCTAAAGTGTAAAGAGGTGGATGATAAGAGTCTAAATGCAAATTTCTAACAAGGTGGGCTTTGAATGGTATGATCTTCACAACAAAATTTTAAAAATACAATAGATGGAATATTTTCTTATTGCAATAGAGACCTAAAATGTGAGAGAGATAATTGAAGGTATTTTGTATTTATAAATTAGATGTAGTTCAATTGTGTATAGAGAGATAGAAATTGGTAGTACATGAGACATTCATACATAACCTAGAGTAAACATATATACCCATGGGTGGAGGGCCATCAATAACCTTGATGTGAGTGAATAAGATGGTAAAAAGATGGTAGGTTCCTTCATTATAATAGTTTTGTTGCACATAAGCTTTTCAGAAGCCTCAGTTTGCATTGAACTTTATGTTTTAAGACTATATTTCTAATCTTTTCCTTTCTCTATAACCATTTTTGTAGATAATTGCGCACCAAACAATACCTCATTGGAGATTCTTTGAATGTGCCAATCTTCAAAATAAATTTTCATTTATATTTTGATTTATTTGATTCCACAAAAGAAATATAATCTATAAATGTGTATATGTATAGGTATACATATATGTATATATGTATACATATGTATATGTGCATGTGAATGCATATGCATATGTACACATGTATGTATGTATGTATGTATGTATGTATGTATGTACACATACATGCATGCATGTATGTATACATGCAAGCATGTATATATGTATGTATGTATGTATGTATGTTTGTATGTATGTATGTATGTATGCATGTCTGTATGTATGTATGTTATATGTATGGAAAGTTAGAAACATGGCTAAGCGGTTGATTTTTTTGATTGTTAAGGTTTCCTTGGATGACATCGCAAGCTATCTTTTGTCATGACTCCGCTAGAAGGTTCTAAAAACATCAAACTTGAGCTCATTGTTGTTAACCCTTAGATATCTAGAGTATCTAGCTCATATAGCTTGGGGAACATGAATGGACGTGCTTAGAAATCCATATGCCAACTGAATAAATATATATTTGTTACCCTTGACCAAGAGAGTTGATCAAGAGACAAAGTACGCCTAGCTCTAATCATTTTCTACATAATTTAGCATCATAATTCCATACTTAAACACATTTTGGCAAAGAAAACCAAACAATTCCACATATTATGCAAAAGTAACATAATGATCTCATGATTAATAATATTTCCTAATAAATTCCTATTTCATTTCATAAGTAAAAGTTTATAGGATCTTTTGTTTTGGAAAGCATTGACTTTACCTCAATCATAATGTGGAGGTTCCTTTTATGTATGTATGTATGACGATATGTAGTAGTAATCGATCAAATAAGGAGGGACAATATCAAATTAAAACTAGTATTTTGCACCATAATTATCGTCCAAAATATATAAGAGAAACACAAATACATTTCTATATCGAACACACATGACGCTCATATCCTAAAAGTTGAATTAAAATTTTCCAAAGTCTATTTCAAACACCTATAGTGAACAACAAAATTAGTAAGCCTTTCTAGCATGAAGGATTCTTTATTAAGGAGCTCGTGTTGACAATAAGGATTCACTAGTTTTGTTGGTACCCATACTACAAGCAAAGAATTTGAGCCACTTTTTTTCATAAGATTTTGGTACGTATAGAGTAATAAATGAATATCCGTGTTTCTAAGGGAATAAGGGTCTCATGGGAGCAAGCTCTCTTTTAGTTGGAAAGGATGGTTCTAATCGGCTTCGGAACTCCATCAAGGAGAACCATTTTGTAAAAGAAATTAAGATGCATTGACTTTTGAATATTCAACATGTTTTTTTAGTAAGAGAAAGTTCAACCAAGGTCTTATCTCCATTGCATGAATTAATTGAAACAACAATTGTACAAATGAAAGGGCATAGTGTTCAAGAGATCCCCTTATTCCACAAGGCAATAGGATGGTCCCAAGCAACATAACATTGAAGACCCGAAGGCGATAAGAACACTATATGTAAGGCTAAGCCTATAAAATGGCAAGATGATCAAAATAACTAAAAATCAAAATAAAGTTGATATTTTCAATTTTCTTGATGATCAAAATAACTAAAAATCAAAATAAAGTTGATATTTTTTATTTTTTTTAAGAAGAAAATCAAGATCAAAATAACTAAAAATCAAAATAAAGTTGATATTTTCAATTTTTTTTTAAGAAGAAGTTAAAGTTCAGGGAAAGTTAATCTCCTTTGCTTGAATTGATTCAAAGAAAACTTTAGAAGTGATATATTCTATGATATATTCAATTTTATGTCAAACAATGAGAAGTTCATAAAGGATAGACGTACCTTGGCATGAATGTAGTATAGCAGCTGCATGTCGGGAGTAGCAGAGATGGTGGCAGACAGTACATCGATGTGGTTCTGCTGGAGGAAGTTGAAGATATGAGGAAGCAGGCCTCGAGCCGAAAATGTCGCAAAGGTGATGATCGCCTCCTCGGCGTCGTCGTCATTACTGGGATCTGCTGGGCTGTCCTCTTCGTTGCGCTTCATCAGCTCTACATGCATACTCCTGACAGTGGAGAAAATAGCTGGACCTTCCGGCAGCGCCGCCGGCAGTGTTGCAGAATTGGTTGCAGACGGCGGAGAATGCACCGTCATCTTCATTTTCTTCATCTGCGCCGTGCGGGCCTGCAGCTCCTGAATCTCTCCCTCGAGCGATTGCACATGTGCGATTACATCCGTCAGCAGTGTGCACCTGTCTTTCTGCAGCTAACGGGGCTCAAAATTAGGCATTTCAGTGCTGTTTGGAAATGAAGCAATGGAAACTGGAAGAAGATGTTGGTGATGGTAATGCAGATGGAGGAGGGAATCGGACGGCGAAGTAGCTCACCCTGGGGTGGTGGTCCGGCAGAAGAGATTGCAGAGAATCAAGAAGGTTGTTCATGAGCACTCGGCGTTGGCGCTCGTTGTTAATGTGACGCAGACGCTTGTTCGAGCAGCCGCTTCCTTTGCAACCCACCATCGCCATTTCCTCTTCGCCGCTGCCGCCGGCTGTCGCCTCTGCTTCCATCTTCTGCTTGCGTGCCTCGCCTGAGCTGTTGTTTCCAACCTTATACTCCCACCATGAACCTCTCTCTCTCTCTCGACTCGCGATATATGCTTACCACGAGTTCCCCGAGAAAGGAGTCAGGAATCAGGAGAAGGGCCCTCTTGAAACCATGGAGTCGGCCGCGTTATGCCATTCCAATCTGTGCAGAAAGTTGGCATGTGCTGATGAATGAAAATAAAAAAACAAAAAAAAACGAAAAGCAAAATTGTAAAAGCCGCCCAAAAGCACGACCCAGCCTGGGCAATCGCAAATCGCAATCAAAAAGCAACCCGAGTCCCGATGACTTCTCTTCAATCTCTGGTGGAGGCCTGCAGGCCCCTCAGAATCTTTCTCACTCACGTGCAGTGTTGTATTTTGACGGTCGACCATGACCTTCAATTTTGAAGGCTATCTTCAGATCATACCTGTATTCATCTTTTTTAATGTATTTTCTGACGGTCATATAAATTTTTTGAACTTATTTTACGGTAAAAAATGGCCAAAACGGGCAGTACGGCCGTCAAAAATCAACACTGCCGGTCACGTGTGAGGCTCACGGATGTGACCTGACATACACATTATCAGGACTCAGAGTCACGACAAAAGAATAAAGCTCTCTTATCTTCTTGTTATTCTTTTTGAAGAGGAAATTCGGACAAAGCTTAATTTCCTTTGCTTAAAAAGATTGAAAGAACAATTCTACAAGTGGTTGCGCATAGTACTCATGGGATGTTTCGTATCTTACAAAGCACGGGTTAGATTGGCCTATGGTGACACTCAAAAAGGAATGTCCAAAGACAATTCATTCAACAATTGGTCTTTTACATTAGTTTAGGGTCCACAACTATCCTATTGTAATGAGGGGTTGAACTCTCACCCCTGCCTCAAGAGGCGAAACGTCTAACCAGACAGCTCTCTTTTTTTTTTGCTTTTGAAAATACAAATACGATTATCAAGAAATAGAAATACACAATGTTAGTAGCGCTAGCTCAAGGGGTTGACGTATTTCTTTGTCTTGTGTAATGCTCAACGAGTTGAGGCATTTCTATCTCTTGTGTATAAGTTGTGGGTTCAAGTTCGTTTGATCGCATTTGTAGGACAACCCTTAGTGACGTGTAGTGGTGAAAAGTGAAAATTATTTCATTTTGGAGATAGGCGAGCCTTCTAATGCTTTCGTTGAAGTAAGTCTTTTCATCTAACTTTAGCACCATCCCTATCCAATCTCAACTCTTACTTAAAGTCACCATCCCTACCCAATCTCTACTCTTACTAGACTTTCAATTTGTGTTCATTTTTAGTAGGTGCTAGGCGTTCAACCCTTGTTTGTGTGGAATTTGAAGAGATCTATGCATGATATGCCCTTTAGTATTGTACTTTTGTATTATATCAAACTATGAAGAGGAGTGGTTTACAAGAGCGAATTTTCTAAAAAAGAAAATGGAGATATACAATGCCTCACTAGTATGCATGAGGATTGTTAAAGTAAGGGATATGAAAACAAAAGCATGCATCTAAAGAGACATAGGAAAATACATAAAAAACAACACTAAAACTCAACAATTAACTAGTGCATGAAAAATCTCTTGGGCATAGTGACAAACAAATATAGGCTTTTCGCCCATCTATTGGCATAAACTTCTGCCTGAAATAGCCTCAAAGAGAACTCTTATCTCAAGTAGAATCAGCAAGGCAAAGGATTCAATCTTCAACTAGTGTAAAAAGTAGCTCATTCCTTGGAGTATAACATCGTCAAAGGAGTCCACTTCTCGAAAGGTTCAAAAGGCGAACAAGATGGCTATAATTGTCCCAACAAGACCTCATTAGTAGTGAATTTTTGGGGTGGACAATCTTGTATCCATGGCTTAACACATCCATCCTAGTCCTCCAAATACAAGGCTACCATTAGAGCTCACAGATTTTTCCAAGCATCGACATAAGGAGCAATGATAGACAGACATGGAAGATTATGGATCTTGTTGTTTTGATCTTATTTCCTAGCCTGAACTTCATTGTTTTTTACATAGATGCACCATGATTGCATAATCACTTATTATTACTTTACTAAAAGTAATTCTAGTTTACTCTTAAGCCCACTATACTATCAAAGACAATAGGGTGATTAGAAATTCACATTGGTTAGATTGATTCTCATTTGAAAATTCACAACCATAAATTTCTATGTTTATTTAGAGTGATGGTCTTCAGATTGACGAGGAATATCTAACATTAGATAGGCTCAATGCCACACCTCTCTTGAAGCAACAATAACCCTTGTTGAGTGCAAGTACTAGATAATGTGGACATACCTATGTATTTGTATGTAAAGTAGTTAAAGAAGAGGAGAAGAGATTAGAAGCCAGAGAAAAAAGAGTATCCCAAAATGCTAGGTCAGTACAAGACCCAACCTATGCACCTATGATTTTACGAGATGAGGAATTAAAGCCCCATGGTTGGGTAGAAATATTAGCAAAAATGTACATAGTTGTGAGCCAAGAACGATGGACTCCCCATTGTGATGAGTATGGTTATGATATATCCTTATTCATGTGTGAACCCTTAGAAGAGGAGGAGGAGGAAGACCTAGAATGCATCATTATAGAACCCTTTTTGTGATTTTGAGGAGGATAATGGTATCTAGTTGATGCAAGGTAACACGAGGTAAATGATTTTTAAGAAGGAAATACTCCTCATCGTTCCAATGTAAGATGAAGAAAAGAAAACGGAACATAAGAAAACCAGAGTAGTGCCCTTATTTTTTAGTGTTATGGTAACCAATCCATTTAGATTTGGCAAAAAATATAGGGATAATAATGTGAAAACACATCACTAGTAATTGGCATATTGGCTGCACCCATCTAGTCACACAAGTTGTTTATCTCCATGATAAATTTTTCCACCACTTCTACATGTGCAAAGATTGCTATAGCAAGCTGATTCTTGAGATTCTAAATCCTAGTGTGAACGCCTTAGATGTTTTGGAAGTATGTTGAATTAGTGTGAGAACCCATTCTATGTAGTTCTACACCATGCAGAGTGCATCTTCATTTTTGTGCTTCCAAGCTTAAAGGAGATCTACATTTGGAGGGATGATCAAGGCAAGATTCATAGGGCCTACTATCCATACAAGTTTTGGATTTGTACCAAGAACGGTCTCCAAGAGCCTATAGAACCTTAGGATGGTGGTGAGTTTGAACTTCCACAATGCCTAGTTAGTATGATTTAACTTTACTTCATTGAAAGTGGGTAGATGGATACACAACATTTGCATTCCAGTGTAAGCTATGTTTAAGGTGATGGAGTATACCCACTCCTAATTCTAGCAAAAGAATGATATGCCCTTCCTAGGACCAAATAGTTCACTACCAAAGTCCACCAAAAACTAAATTTCTCTCTATACCTGAAGAGTGAACCTATGAAATTGTGCACAATACACATACATAGTATGGGCAGTCCAACAAGCCAAAAATAACTCAATTTCGACAATGCTAAAGGTATAAAGCTCCCTCCACAAGACAAACCAAAAATTGTCCAAACATCTAGCTTGCACCTATGCCAGTACCTTGCAACACACATACACTTGGGAATATGCATAGATCATACCAGAAAGCTTTTTTTATGAATGCTTCCATCAATTATGAGATCTCTTGATAGTTGCCTTGATTTAGTGGCTCAAACCATGCAAGGGTTGTACCTTTCAAGGTTAACCCAAACGCCTCATATTGAGTCAACAAGTATTCCATTTGTTCAACCATCTATACTTATCGAAATTTGGTCACATGATCATATGGATCCCTTTTGCCATCAAACTATTTTTGCATGGTTTCCAGTAACTAGGAGGGTCTCAACATCCTAGAGTGTTCTCTTTGCCTTGGTAGGGGAAAGTTGTCATCTCTTCTATGTGCTTTGTGTCATCTAGTTCACTCTCTCTCTATGGCCTACTTGTTTCTTGATTTGATATACCACATCTTAAATTGTGCACAAAACGTTCCTCTAGGGATTCTCTTGATTTCGTTTACTAGGCACCTTGAGTGCTAACTAGACCTACACTCATCTATTTTTGAGATATTGAAGGATCTCTTTTTGAGAAATTGAAGGTTTGTGTATGGCAAATACCTTTTCACCTTGCCAAAGATGGGATTTCTTACTATAATCTAAGATTATATACATGCTCTTTGAGTCATGAACTAAATAAGTGGCTTTTCTAAGTTATCTTGATCCTTCATTTGTTCTATGGTAGCATTTTCGTGAGTTATCGTGTCTATAGCTACGATCCTCATGATCATGGAATTCATTCTATGCGTACTTGGTACCTCAGTTGGATCTTCTTCCTCAGAATTGTGAACCTCTAACTGAGGAAGAATCATCCCAGAGTCATCCGTCTTGTCAAGGAAACTAGTCACTATGTGCATAGTCCCTTGTTTATCTATGTATGATCCATTCTCAAATTTGACCACTAGGTGATCTCTTCTATAATGGTGCTCAGCATTTCTTAGTTGGACCATTGATCTCATCAATCCTTCATCATAGATGCGAGCACCTTAAAGTTGGTACGGCAATTTATATAGTCCTTCTAGAACTTCTGGGTAAGCTACCCTCGTATTGGTTATGGGTCTATCCATACTACAAGAGCTATCTGACTTACTAGTTTCCAAACTCAGGTTTGAGTGATGGCTACCTAATTGTTTTAATCAAGACTTGGCAATACGATTGACACTAGGCTAAGAAGACTTTCAGTTTTGTCGATTCACTTTGTTGAGATACTTATCTAATCTCAAGCTCATTAATTTTTTTACCCCTATCCTTTAGATTCATTTTTTCTCTTGATCAATTCTTTGATCTCAATCACTTGTTCTTCATTTACCTTATATTTGTTTGTTTCTTGTCTTTTTACAATGTCTTCAAGAATAACTTGCATGTCTCGAATTTATTGTTTCTTTGTTTGTTAATGTTCTTTGGCTTTAGGTTTTCAATTGCCGCAATTACATATATCAATCTTGAGCTTGATGTTTCTTTAATGTATCTTGAAATTTGAAGTTTCTATTGCAACCCTAAAACTCTAATCCTAGGGCTATGTGTCTATCCTAGACTAAAATTGACCAAGGGGATTTATATTTTTTAACCTAAATGTCTCATGCTTTATTAATTGCTATCACGCTCAAGATGGGGTTGCAAGCTTGCTTCAACAATCGACCACTACAAAACAATGCCCTCGAGACACTTGAAGGCCTTGACTATGAGTTAGACCCTAAAAACCAACCAAAAAAGCATTACTTTTGACCCAAAAATCAACTTTTTATTCTCAAAAAATTTTCCTATCTCTATCTGTTTTGATAGGCTAGTCTATTGCAATAGAGGGGTTATGTCTTGCTAGAGCGTTGTCGGACGATTTCATCCTTCGTATTGACATATAGGGAAATTAAAAATTTTTACTTCTAGGGTGGCTATCTCTAGACTCTCAATGTAAAAAAGAAACACTTTTTCTTAGTTTGAGTAACATTTTTGATAAGTTTCTTTTATTTGACTAATCTCTCTAGTACCTGCAGGCAACAAATTTATGAAAATGTGAAGTGATCATACCTCACCATATGAATTCTTATGTTTATGAATATGGATAAGAGGGTCTATATACTTATGTGTGGGTGAAAATGCTTGAATACATAATTACATGAGACCACCTATATACCCTACAAGTGCATACATGTTATTAAGTTTTACCCTAAATGACTAGCATTGACGAACATTGATGAGCATTGAAGAACATTGACGAGCATTTACAAGCAATTAAGATCAAGAGGTTGGAGATGTGCCACTTCTTCCACTTTACTTATATCTATTCCTTTTAGCTTAATCTTGTAATAGGATTTTGGCAATTTATCCTAGCATTCGTACTTATAGTTGTATAAGGGTATTGAAGTAATTTTGATTCATTAAAATCATCAAGAAAACAGTTTTAGAATTATTCATTGATCAATTGGAAATTTATATTTCGGATGTCTGTGAGTAATGAGTCTATGAGTAATGAATCTATGAACGAAAATATCATTTCTACATCTTTTATTTTTTAGTATTTGTTGCCTCCACCTATAAATCAGACCACTCAATCCAAACATAACGTAGCTAATATAGAATTAGAAAAAGAGGAAATCATCAAAGATCGTATTACTAGTGAAACTTTAGTCTCGCAAACCTATGAGTATGGTCTTTCTAGGTATCTAGCTACACAACCATATGGTCAATAGTTAAATAGGTTGATCTTAGATATTCTATAGCTTAGGCCTTAGAACATAGATAAACACTTCTCATAGAACTAAATCACATCTTACATCCTAAAGTATGCTAAAAAACACCCGGCATGTAGTCGCACAACGACGCCATAGCAAATTCAGTTTTGATCTGCCCATTGGTTTCCATTCACACCCCTCGACAATGCTCTCTTGCAATAGATGGGTTATAGAGGGGGTCTATCAAGTTTAATATGTTGTGAAAAAGGGGCCGGTATATCACGATAGAGTGGATCTATCATGAGGCAAGTTTGTTGAGAGGGGTCTATTGTGATAGATGGGGTCTATCATATATTTAATCTGCTATAATACAAGGTCTCCTTGCAATAGATCGGGGTCTATTGTGGGGGTGCTTTTTTTCAATAAGGCAGTCTATCATGATAGAGGGTGGTCTATCACGATAGATGGGTGCTTTGTCGGTCGACCTATCATGATAGAGTGGCCTTTTCATGAAACAGAGGGCTTTTCATGATAAATGGTCTCGGTTTTTCATGATAAAGTTGCCTTATCATAACAGACAAGGTCTATCATGATAGATGCTTTCTATTGGGATCTCAATATATCACGATAGATAGGGGTCTATCATGATAGATAGTTCTACTGCAACAAATGGGGTCTCTCGTGAGATTGGCGAGTCATGATAGAAATGTTGAAAAATCACTCACGAATTTGACGTACAGACAAAGGAAGATAAAGAGAAGCGGAATCAAATAATCAGAAAATCAAAAGACTTAATGAAGGGACAAATTCATGACCGTTATGTACAGTACAGAATCTTGCAGAATCAGAGTTCATTACACCAAATCAAACTGTATATACAGAGAGAACGTGCATAAGAATAACAAGAGGGAAGTGCAAGCTAGAACATGCGTGAGAAGAGCGAGCAGTATAAATAAGAGCACATACAAAGGTCAAAAAGAAGAGGGAGATATATAGGAGAGAACAGAGAGATGAGAAAATGAGAAGACGCCAGAGATCGCGTATGTATAGAGACTGAAGAGAGAGTGAGTGAGAAGTTTTCAGAAGACGCCATAGATCGCATATGTACAGATCAATAACAGAAACCTGAAATGTCAGGTGTTCATCTGAGAGAGATGGTAAAGAAGAAACTACTCAGTGTAGGAGAGTTTCCATAGCTTGAGCAAGAAGAGGCCAAGCTAATTTGTACACATCTTCTCTAATAGAAAACACATGTTCATGTGGAAGTTTGCACGCATTGTTCGTATGTGAAGAACTCTAAGTATTTTCGTGTTACGGTAGAAAGTTCGTTAACCGTTAACAGTTACAGTTTGTTAGTAAATGTGTCCCTCGGTACTCTCTCAGTCAACGAATGTTTTGGTCAATTAAAGTTATCTCAGTAAACGAATATTTCGGTCAGTTACAGTTTTCTCAGAAAACTGTAACTGAGTATATCTAGAACAACGAAGTATATCTCGCAGAGTAAATTAAAGGTTTGTATGAGAGTTAGCTTATCTTATAGCTAGACATCTCTACTATCAGTTCGTCAAGGATTTTCGTGAAATGGATATGTAAACACAGTACAAAGTCTAACCAAAAAAGGACATTCTGAACTGGAGAAGTTTTTCCTCAAACTTCAGAAAGAGTTCACTCAGTGAAGGAAGTTCACGCATCACTTCCTTACTTCTTGTATATTCACTTGAAGTAATTACAAACAGAATAGGAGTTGATTCCGGTAAGATTCTGGTATAATTACGATGTCAGTCTGGTGACAGTCCGGTGAAGTTCCAGTGGAATTTTCAGTAAATTCAAAACGCAGACTTATATGTTTAAGTGGCAGTAACCTTGCTAAGCTACTATTGATTATGGAGGTGTTCTAATATCGCTCTAGCTTAGCATCCTTTCGGTGGCGCAGCAAATTCCGCAGGCTTGACAAGGTTCAGGCCTTTGCCGCGTCGACCATCACAAGTGGTATCAGAGCGAAAGTTAATCGTCAACAAGTGGTATCAGGGCCCAGGTTATTCACCATAATTGATATCAGAGCCGTGAGATCCAAGAAGTGGGTTCAGAGCCAGCATACCGAAATTGGTATCGCAGAGCAGGTTAACCACAACAAGTGGAACCAGAACGAGAAAGATTCTGAAGAGCAGAAATATTCTCAAAAGTTCACCGGAAGTAACAAGAAGATCATGGTAGATCATGTCCAAATTGATAAATTGGACAGAGATAATTATCCCGCATGGGTAATGCGCATGGAAGCCTTACTTATGAGTAAGGACTTAATGACGTATGTGATCGGAGAAGAAAAGAAGCCGACTTTCGAAGATGATAGTCAACCGGAAAAAGAAGAATTAGAAGCCTTGAAGCTGTGGCAGAAGAAAGATGCAACGGCAAGAGCTTACATTTATAATACCGTTACAGATCATCTACTACCGCACATTAGAGGCCTGGAGAAAGCGGAGGACATATGGAGTGCATTGGAAGATTACTTCCGAAATACTACAAAAGCTAGGAAGGCTAGCTTATGGTCCGAGTTCACAACCTTCAAAAAGAAGGCGAGTCAAAGCATTAGTGACTATGTTACTAAGATGAAGGATCTAGCAGATAGTCTTGGATCCATAAATGAAGATGTCGAAGATCACAGATTGATAGCGCAACTCCTAACAGGTTTGAGAGGAGATGAAAGGTGGAAACCTTTCGTACTCTCAATTGAACTTTCTTTAAATCATTTTGTACCAGATTTAAATCAGTTGCTTGGTTTGATGCTCACATATGAGCAAGACCTGAAAGGAGATGCAGATAAAGGACAAAGCTCTGCAATGTACATGAAGAACAAGAAGAAAGACAAAGGTAAGTCAAAAGAAGAGTCGAGTTCTCAGGCTTATTATGCAAGAGGTAAAGGCACCGGTAGAGGAAGAGCAAGAGGTTTTGGAAGAGGAAGAAGTAGCCAGAATAACAATAAAAGGGCTTGCTGGACCTGTGGACTAAGTAATCATTTGGCTCATGACTGCTGTTACAATCAACAAGGATCAAATCAAAATCAGAACAGTAATAGTAGAGGTAGAAGCGGAAGATATCAGAGTAATTTTCAAAGAGGAAGACAGAATCAAAGAGGAGGCTATGGTAGAGGTGAAGCAAGAAGTTGGGGACAGAATCAATCCTACAACACCACCTACAACAACTACGCAAATGACACACAGAATGAAAGTCATACATCATTGATGATGAACTCAATCAGCACATCAGATAACGAAGACCTAAAGGTATCTTACATTGATTCTGGATGTTCTAATCACTTGTCAGGAAATATAGAACTAATGTCAGAATTGGAAAAAGGTAGTTCCAGTCATACTGTTCAAACAGGTGACAATACGAGGCATAGTGTACATTCAATTGGAAAAGTGAAATGTAAAAGTGGAGCAGATTTGTTAACCAATGTTTTGTATGTTCTGACAATACCGAAAAATTTAATTAGTGTAGGACAGATAGTTGAGAAAGGTTTTCAGGTCAGATTTACAAATGAAGGAGTATTTGTAGAAGATCCCGAGAATGGATATAATTAGATCGTCTTTGGTAAGAAAGAAGGCAGACTCTTTACCTTAAGAGTACAAGGGAACATCGGCCAAGCACTGCTCACACATGGTGAAAAGGTGATTACAAAACTTGATCTCTGGCATAAGAGATTAGGTCATTTCAATGAAAAGGGAATTAAAGCTATGATTGCGAATCAGTCAGTACTGGGATTACCGAATGTACACAATCAACATATGATTCATAAGTGCGAAGCATGTCAGATGGGAAAAGCCCACAGGTTACCTTTTCAGAAGAAAGGATTCAAACATGATGGAGTACTCGAACTCATTCATACAGATGTATGGGGTCCAACAAAAGAAGGATCAATCAACGGATCGAGGTATTATGTTTTGTTCATTGATGATGCTACAAGGTGGATAACTCTTTATGTTTTGAAAGAGAAATCAAAAGTGTTTGGAGCCTTCAGGCATTTTCATGCATATGCTGAACACAGGACGAAAGCTTAAAAGACTAAGGTATGATGGAGGGGGAGAATACTTCTCCCGAGAGTTCAATGACTATCTTTGGAATGCAGGCATTAAGAGAGAAATAACCTGCAGGTATACACCACAACAAAATGGTGTAGCAGAAAGAAGGAACCGAACTCTAGTTGAGTTTGCACGAGCTATGCTAAAGGAAAAGGAGTGTCCAAATTATCTTTGGGCTGAAGCTGTAAATACAGCTACATACTTGGTAAACAGATTACCATGTACGGCATTAGATGGAATGACCCCGTATGAAGCCTGGTGGGGAAAGAAGCCAACACTTGATCATTGCAAAGTGTTTGGATCAGTAGCTTACGCTTATGTACCATCACAACTCAGACATAAGCTCGAACCAAAAGCCGAGAAATATGTGTTAATTGGATATGATGAAAAGCAGATGGGCTACAGGTTATGGAGTCCTCTAACAAAACAGTTTACTGTTTCCAGAGATGTTATATTTGATGAACAGAAAAGCTGGTATACAGATCAGAATCATACAACGGAAGAATTTGAAGAAGAAGTAAGAAGAAAAGAGAAAGGGAAATCAATTGTGCAGATGAACAGAGATGAAGATCATATGCAGGCAAGTACGTCCACGATCAGATCAGGTATGAGAAATGGAGATGAACAGGGATTTGATGAAGATGTGTATTCAGATACACATGAAGAGTTTGAACCAAGAAGGTCAAACAAGAATAGTAGACAACAAGAAAGGTATTCGTATGATACTTCGTACATAACTCAGAAAAATTATGCATATATGGTCAAAGATGATGAAGAACCTCAGAACTATGATGAAGCTAAAGGCAAGAAGCAATGGGAAGAAGCAATGCAAGAAGAGTTCAGCGCACTAGAAGAGAACAAGACATGGGAGCTTGTTCCTAAACCAAATGGTAAGAAAGTGATTGGAAATAAATGGGTTTTCAAAGTTAAGAAACTTGCAGATGGAAGGATAGCTAGACACAAAGCTAGACTTGTTATCAAGGGCTATGCTCAGACGCATGGCATAGATTATGACGAGGCGTTTAGTCTAGTGGCAAAGATGTCAACCATAAGGACAGTGATTGCTATAGCAGCATCAAAAGGATGGAAGCTAAGTCAGCTAGACATAAAGAACACATTTCTGAATGGATACATATCAGATGAAGTCTACATGGAACAACCGGAAGGGTTTGTAAGTTCCAGATACCCAAATTTTGTTTGTAGATTAAGAAAAGCACTTTACGGACTGAAGCAAGTCCCAAGAGCTTGGAATTACAGGCTTGTGAAATATCTCAATGAACTTGGATACCAAAGTTCGAAAGCAGATGCAAGTCTACTCATCAAGAGAACGGAAGAAGGTATGATCTACATTTGCATTTATGTAGACGACATTATAATCACAGGTACTTCAGATGAAGGAATTAAAGAAGTAAAGAGATTACTCGAAAAGGAGTTTCAGATCAGTGATCTAGGAAAGTTGTCATACTTTCTTGGAATGGAAATCACATACACAGATCATGGTGTATATGTTACGCAAGAAAGGTATCTCCTAAACCTACTGAAGAAGTTTAAAATGGAGAATTGCAGAGAAGCTTCAACACCACTTGAAGCAAATCATAAACTCAGCAAATACAGTGGTGCAGAGTTTAAAGATATGAGAACGTATCAATCGTTAGAGGGAAGTCTAATCTACGCTACACTAACACGACCGGATCTTAGCTATGCAGTGGGAGTTCTCTCACAGTTCATGCATTGTCCGAAGGATCAACATTGGATTGTAGGACAGAGAGTTCTTAGATATATAAAAGGAACTATAAGAGAAGGATTATATTATCCTTTTACGTCAGATATAAAGCTGAGAGCATACAGTGACTATGACTGGGCAAGAAGCCAAGATGACAGAAGATCAACACATGGGTATATGATATACCTAGGAGATAAGCTAGTAAGCTGGTGTTCGAAGAAACAACACATAGTGCCTCTATCGTCAACAGAAGCAGAATATAAAGGACTTGTAGAAGCAGCTAAAGAAGTGATATAGATGCAGACCTTGTTCAAAAGCATGGGTATTGATCAAGGTATACCCATCATACATGGAGATAACATGAGCTCGCTGTATCTTGCAGCAAATCCAGTATTTCATGCAAGAACAAAGCACATAGAAATTCAGTATCATTTCCTGAGGGAAAAGGTAATGGAAAAGGAGATAGAAATAATATACACTCCGACAAAAGATCAGATTGCACATATTTTGACAAAGAGCTTGGATGGAACAAAGACAAGCAGATTCAAAGAAATGGAAGGTATAAAAGAAAGAAAAATATATGAAGACAGGAAGAGTCAAATTAGTGATTGAGGGGGAGCTGTTGAAGAATCACTCACGAATTTGACGTACAGACAAAGGAAGATAAAGAGAAGCGGAATCAAATAATCAAAAAATCAAAAGCCTTAATGAAGGGACAAATTCACGACCGTTATGTACAGTACAGAATCTTGCAGAATCAGAGTTCGTTACACCGAATCAAACTGTATATAAAAGAGAGAACGTGCATAAGAATAACAAGAGGGAAGTGCAAGCTAGAACGTGCGTGAGAAGAGCGCGCAGTATAAATAAGAGCACATACAGAGGTCAAAAAGAAGAGGGAGAGATATAGGAGAGAACAGAGACATGAGAAAATGAGAAGACGCCAGAGATCGCGTATGTATAGAGACTGAAGAGAGAGTGAGTGAGAAGTTTTCAGAAGACGCCATAGATCGCGTATGTACAGATCAATAACAGAAACCTGAAATGTCAGGTGTTCATCTGAGAGAGATGGTAAAGAAGAAACTACTCAGTGTAGGAGAGTTTCCATAGCTTGAGCAAGAAGAGGCCAAGCTAATTTGTACACATCTTCTCTAATAGAAAACACATGCTCATGTGGAAGTTTGCACGCACTGTTCGTATGTGAAGAACTCTGAGTATTTTCGTGTTACGGTAGAAAGTTCGTTAACCGTTAACAATTACAGTTCGTTAGTAAACGTGTCCCTCGGTACTCTCTCAGTCAACGAATGTTTCGGTCAATTAAAGTTATCTCAGTAAACGAATATTTTGGTCAGTTACAGTTTTCTCAAAAAACAAGTTTTCCGGTAGAACAACGAAGTATATCTCACAGAGTAAATTAAAGGTTTGTATGAGAGTTAGCTTATCTTATAGCTAGACATCTCTACTATCAGTTCGTCAAGGATTTCGGTGAAATGGATATGTACACACAGTACAAAGTCTAACCAAAAAAGGACATTCTGAACCAAAGAAGTTTTTCCTCAAACTTCAGAAAGAGTTCACTCAGTGAAGGAAGTTCACGCATCACTTCCTTACTTCTTGTATATTCACTTGAAGTAATTACAAACAGAATAGGAGTTGATTCCCGTAAGATTCCGATATAATTACGGTGTCAGTCTGGTGACAGTCCGGTGAAGTTCCAGTGGAATTTTCAGTAAATTCAAAATGCAGACTTATATGTTTAAGTGGCAGTAACCTTGCTAAGCTACTGTTGATTATGGAGGTGTTCTAATATCGCTCTAGCTTAGCATCCTTTTGGTGGTGCAGCAAATTCCACAGGCTTGACAAGGTTTGGGCCTTTGCCGCGTCGACCATCACAAGTGGTATCAGAGTGAAAATTAATCGTCAACAAGAAAGGGGTCTATCGTGATAGAGTAGTCTGTCGTGATTGAGTCTATCTATTGTATTGTTGCCCTATTATGACAGAGACAAAACTCAAAATCTTGCAATTTTTTCTATGTTTCTAGGATGTTTTTGAAGAGCTCTTTCTATGTTGTTAGGATGTCGTTGAGGAGTTCTATCGTTTTGTGTATGTGCATTTCCTGAAATGCACACTTTTTGCTCTATCGTGACAGACCAAAGATCTCACTCGAGGACTTGTGGAGTGGTCTAGAAACAATAAAAACACAAAAAAGAAGAATGCTATTTCGCTCTCTCTCTCTCTCTCTCAAACACACACAAGCAAATGAGGGGAAGTGAGGGGAAGGTGGGTGTATGGTCAAGAAAACTAAAATTCAACAAAAATGGAGATTTTCTAGGGAGATGAGGGGGGGATGAATGGAGGTGATGGAAGTGAAAATGGAATGCAGAGTAACAAAAAAAGTGAGAAAACCTTGTACTATTAACCTACACTAACATCTCTATTCTACTCTCTTACCAACACACCCTCACCCTTGAATAGTGCTCCTTTGAAATGGCACCAAACTTTGGTGTCACTCATAGAACAATGATGAGTATCAACATCAATGAAGATCCACCTCATAATTGTTAATCTATGGAGAAGTGAGAGTGATGTGAAGATCCTGAGTGAGTGATGTGAGTAGTTGTGAAGGTGAGAAGCACACTAGATGCACACACACATACTCATAAGGAAGAGTAGAAGACATGGAACAATGGAGATGTCCATTCCCTCATAAGAATATAATTTCTCATACAAAATCTCTTCTCCAAAAGGGTAGATTTGAACCTAGTGTCTAGCGTAGTTAAAAATCAGGTCCTAATGCGCATTTCAAGGCTCAAATAATATCCAAAAATTATGATATTTGAAATATGGATTCTTCCTAAACTCTTCAATCTCAACAAATCCTCAACTTCCATAAAAAGGAGCATCTATCTACAAAAATGGGATTTTCATATAATGGATTAGTGATAAAAATCATTATTTTATAGAGAATTGAATGTTTTTGTCATATTTGAATTGTGGGAAATTTGCCATGTGTTGCCTCTTCTCCTGGGATTGCTTTATCCTCTGCTTAACATTCTTCTAGCTTGGTCTTGACTAGCTTGACTGACAACAAGGCATAATAGGACCATTATGCACGTTGTACTCTAAATTTTTACTATTTTTTGAAAGGTTAAGGGTAAAGGAGGTTCTTTCTCTAACAAGAAAAATTGTAAATATTTGCATAATCGATAGAGGAAGACCGTAATGAAAACACACTATTTATGAAAAATTAATTTTGTAAGTAATATAAGATGAATAATCTTTCTTTAAAAGTGTTTTAAAGTTTCTATTTAAGAGACACCAAAGAAAGAGGTACTAATGACTATTGCAAACAATTCTACTTCTAAATATGAGTCTACCAACTTATTGAGAAATGAAGAATGGACATTTTCTAAATATTCTAATTATGATCCTTCATTTCATGATTTATGGATATGCTACTTTGGGCTCAGATGTTTTGTTTTGAATACTAGTGCAAGCAAGCATATTACTTCTCAAAGTAATTTCTTCATCTTGCTTTAGCCTCCCCTAACAAGAATATTATTACATGTGGCGAAAGCATACTCTTACCCTATTATGGGAGTTGGGAAATTTATCCTTACTATGAATGGCATTACATTCATGTTATTAGATACTTGATATGTGCCCAATATCAAGGAGAATTTTTTATCATTGTTAGCACCAACCAGGATTATCTTGGTAGTCAAGTTTTTTTATGATAAGTGTAGAATGGTGAAAAAATCCATTACATTTGACATGTTATGTCTTGGATTGTACCGTACCACAAACTATGTAAAAAATATGGATGATTATGCATATATAGTTTAATATTTGCTATCCATCTTATATTCAAAAACTTTATCATGCATGGTTTGATCATTTAAATTTTGTTGGTTTCAATGCTTGCAAAAAAATCATATGGTGTCCTCTTTATCAAAGCTTGAGGAACATTCTAAACATGTCTTTTGGGGCTGCATTTTGGATAAGGTAAAATATTCTTCATTTTCCAAAGATCTTATAATGAGAATTGAAAAAAAAAATTAGCATGTTCATATTGATGTTTGTGGTCCTATGCAAATGCCATCTTTTTGTAAACATTTATACTTTGTGACTCTTACAAATAAATATTATAGTCCTCCATGAATCTATCACTCAAGTCAAAATTCAAATATTTTATGTGATTTGAAGAGTTCCCAATTATGGCTGAAAATATATGTATATGTAAAATGGGGATTCTTAATTATGATTGGGGGAGTATATGTCTTTTGAGCATAACGAATTTACAAAAAATCATGGGATAAAACTCTAGTGTATAAGGTCATATACACCATAGAAAAATGGTGTTTCTAAGATTAAAGAATAGGAATCTCATGCAAATGGAAATATGAATGATCGAAATTCACACATTATCCCATAGCTTTTGGCTTGAGTTTGTGATGTGTGCTACATATGTATTTGATAGGTGTGCCATTCATTATAGTCTATGACTCATGAAGATTGGCATGGCTGCAAGTCATTAATTCATCATCTATGTATTTTTTGGTGTTTTGCATATGCATTTCTACTAAAGAAACTATGAAAGAATTTTGATGATAAGGCTATGAGATGTATTTTTGTTGGGTACAATTCCAAAACCAAAGAATATTATTTGTTTCACCAACTAAATAAAATTATATTGATTAATAGAGATTTAAGTTTTGTGGAAGGTGTATTTTACTCTCTACTTTCATGTGTCAAGGAAAATTCAATGAGTTTACAGGATGTGTATGACACTTTGTTGCATGTTTCATTGGTGGGCAGTCAAATGTATCATCTAGTGAGAGAACTTCTTAGCCTATGTAGGGTTTGAGACCATCCCATTACTTATGTACATATGGATGCTGCATTGTGTTTTGAGAGAGTGGACATTGATGAGGAAAAAGTGATGCCACGATGGTTGGTGTAGACATTCACAAACATTGCGCTAGATGCACCTCTGTCTTATGTTGTTGGTTTTGGATGTATTGGGGCTCTGAATTTGCAAAGAAACAAACAATCCCATGCAAAACTCGCAAAAAGTAGCATGCATGCAAACAAAAACAAGAACAATATTGAAAAGAAGGAAATATTATTGACTCCAAGAAATATTACAACACATAGACATAAAAGTACACACAATACTTATATAATGAGAGTGTTTGGAGTCAATTGGCAAACAATGCACTGCAATTTCTAGAGTTCAAAGAGAAGACAAGCCAAAGGCTCCAATAATACTTTTCTGTTGAGATGTAGCATCAATTCATAGATGCACAACCTCATGCGTTTTAGGGCACCAATACTTTTCTAGACATATAAGATTCACTTGCCTTGCATGGTTTGCCTATGATTAGTCACCAATAGAGAATAATGAACAAACCGTCTCATTCCGCTAATCCTTTTCTCCTTCCTATTTCTTGCACAAGAGGATGCTCTATTCTCTTATGTGATGAAACTTATGACTCTCTCTCTACTTCTAATGCCATTATTTGTCTATATTTTAGCTACTATGGTTATTGTGATGTGTTTGTCTTCTTGTTCTTCCTCTTTTCTGTTATTAATTCTTGCTAGTCTCTTGTGATTGTCAGTAATATATCTCTCTCTCTCTCTCTCTCTCTCTCTCTCTCTCTCTCTCTCTCTCTCTCTCTCTCTCTCTCTCTCTCTCTCTCTCTCTCTCTCTCTCTCTCTCTCTCTCTCTCTCTCTCTCTCTCTCTCTCTCTCTCTCTCTCTATCTATCTATCTATCTATCTATCTATCTATCTATCTATCTATCTATCAATCTCTCTCTCTCTCTCAATCCTTCTTTAATGATCCTCTTTGTTTTATTGCCTTTGATTATTCCCTTCTCTATTATAGGCTCAATATATTAAATATTTTTCTTTCTTCATGGCTTATTTGCTTGAAATTTTGTAGGCACTATTTCTTTTTTAAGTTCGATATTTATCTAACAATCCTATAATTTTCATTCATTAATTTCCTCATGGATTGCTTTCTGAATGTCTAATGCATTCTTCATATCTGTCTAGGTTGTGGACTCCCTTATGATTCTCTTCCATTCTTCCCCAAATCCCTACCATTCGGGCTTCTCCCTTTGACTTTTTTGTGACTAGTAGCGCTTCTAGCACACCTTAGCATATTGGCTCTTCTATGCAATGGTTGCTTCTAGGCTTAATGATGAGAATTTATTTCTTAATGTTTTATGCATCCTTCATTTATGCCTAGGTTTTGGACTCCCTTATGATGATCTTCCATTCCTCCCCAAATCCGTAAAGTTTGGGGTCCTTCTTTTGAATCTTTTTCTACTAGTAGTCCACTTATACCATAGTATAGTCGCTCAAGATAACATTGTGCTTCTTCTTTTGCATCACATTTGTATGGAATGGTTGATTCTAGGCTTAAAAAGAACTAATAGCTTCTATGCAATGATAATTTGAATATTGATACTCAATCTTTATGTGATTTTCCTCCTAGAAAGAAGGTCATCGGTACTAAATGGGCCTATACATTGAAATGCAAGTTTGTTGATAGTTTTGAGGAGTATTAGGCTTGTAGCCAAAGATTATACTCCAAAAAGAAAACATTGATTTTGATAAGAATGTTTTCCTTTGTATCACATGAAAACCATTTATAGCACTATTGTACTTCGAATTCACAACGGTTAGAATGTAAATCAATTAAACATCAAAACTAGATTTCTTTCAAAGCCTTTTATCTACCGCATGGAGATTATGTGCTTTTTATAATTGTTGTTTATCTTGATGAAATGCATAATTTTTTTCTTAAGGAATACTTCCATGCCTATTTTGAAATGCCAAATTTCGGGTATTTGCATCAAATTATTTGGAATTAAAATCATGCAAGTTGATCAAGGTGCTTCTTTGTATCAAATAAAATATTTGACAGGTTATTGGAGTATTTTGTTCCTATCGAGATAGGTTTTCAATTAGGTCTTCATGATGTTTAGAGATAGATGTTATCACCAAGTTGTTGGATGCATTGCTTTGGTTTTACATTTAATCTATTGTCTCTTAGAAAAGGAGTCTTATGCATACCGTTCACTATTCACAAGCATATCGTTCACTATTCATGTGATATTTTTTACAACTTGGGTGTTTTATCCTCAAGGGGGGGATGAATATTCCCATATTTACATGCTTTTCCTTTTACTCCAATCGAATTGTTTTGGCCCATACATATTTTGGTTGAGAACGGAGTAGCCTATCATAGCAACTTCTAGTTTGTGGGGCTAAGAATAGTGTAGTTTTATATCTACAGCTGAATGTGTGTGGTTTAAACACATTATGGGTGATCTGGGTGTTAGTCCAATTTCTATCACCACCTTCTTTACTAATATTCAAATTACATAATGTGTGTGTATGTGTATGCGATCAACCATAAAGAGCTAGTTATATTAGTAGATCCTCAGTTAATATCACATTCTTTGTCGTGCTTCTTCTCCTCCATGTTGTTTGTGTGCACTCTCTCCATGAACTCCAACAATTTTAATGTAACTTGGAGCAATGCAATGATTTATTTGAAGGTACTGAAAATCTAATACATTCCATGAGCTTGAGCTTGACGGGCTCTCTAGCTTCCGTAATTCACTCCCTTCTCTCTCTCTCTCTCTCTCTCTCTCTCTCTCTCTCTCTCTCTCTCTCTCTCTCTCTCTCTCTCTCTCTCTCTCTCTCTCTGTGTGCCGTGCTATGGTTAGGGCAAAAGGTTTAGAATTGTTGTAGATAGTGTCTCGAGTTCCCCTAAAAACAACCAAAGATGTGGATAAACAGATAGAGATACAGATTTATCATTGTTTACATGTAAGAGAGAGTGAGAGGTGTAGACGTATCATCAAAAGTCTAAAATATTTTCGCTAAGATACACACGATCTTATTTGATATTTCAAAAGAAAGTTATGATCTCGTATTATATAAACAAGTAGACTTTGCTGAGAGTGGGAGGAAGAAAAGACTAATACACACTTTTCTAACAAAATGTTTTGGGGGAGTTTTTGGTTGCTCTCAATAGATCCTCATTTTCATCATACAAAATGAGCTTCTGAAAATCTTGGGTTATAAGACTTTTCTTCATCCAATTTCTTATAACTCCCTAACACCATGAGAAGTCACCTAGCCTTCCGTGTTTCCTATGAGACCTCAACAATGATGAGGAAAAATTTGAACATGCATGTGAACTATCCCTTGTTATATTCTTAATACTGGCAATGTTAGTGTTGGGAGCTCAAGGAGTCACAACATCCAAGTAGGTACCTTCTACTTGCATTCTTGTTCTTCTATAGTTTGAAATTCTTATGTTTTTTGGATGAGATCATAGTCTTTTTGTATTGTGATGTTATAATCACCTGAATTAAGACCTTTTTAGTTTAATCTTTATATCTTGTGAATCTTCATCAATGGATATCTTGTAATTTTGATACTATACTTAATATCTATGGTCCTAGGTTGTGGGATTCATTGTATCTAGTCTATTCTTCATATCTATACATAATCTCATAAATTGTGGGGTCATATATCCTATGTAGTTCTATTATCTATACTTTCTAGTCTTGGGGTTGCAAGAGATCCTCCTCTAATGTCTCAATTCATTGTATTGTAACCCTTCTCACGGGTTACCTTTCAATACAAATCTATTGTGATAATCATGTGTCCAATCTAGTGTAACTGAGGAAAGTCTAGTGCACCACACAAAATAGCATCAAGTTAGAAGCTAGGAGAGAAGAATTGACTTTTGACCATGCATGTGACCATTTTCATGAGAAACCTATCATTCCTATAAGCAACATTATTCTGTTAAGTTCTATGTAGATTGACCATGCATGTGACCATTTTCATAAGAGATCTATACTTCCTATACGCAACATCAACATCATTTTGTTAAGTTCTATGACCATTTCCATGAGAAACCTATTATTCCTATAAGCAACATCATTCTGTTAAGTTCTATGTACATTGACCATGCATGTGACCATTTTCATAAGAGACCTATACTTCTTATAAGCACCATCAATGTAGAAGATATAGATTATCTCTTTATCTCACACACATCTACAAAGGATTAACTTTGGTTGTAAAAATGACGGTTGTTCATGTTATATGTTTTAGAACTTTGCTACCCATTTTATATGACGATACATGTTCAGCCATAAACAAGACGTTTTTTTTAATAAATTTTTCTTTAAGTCGATATATTCATGCATGTCTTAAAAAGTCAACAAGAACACATGAACATGGATAGAGACCACAAATTCATGATTCATGAGGACTAAGCTATATTAAAATGACTTTGTAGCAAAATCACATACAGAATTCCTACTCAACTCGCTACCAATAGTACATGCTAATTTTGGCTATGAATTTTATGTCGTTCAACTAATTATAGAAATTCTTTGCAGAAATATTTGGAGTATTTTTTTGAGTTAGAAAAAGACTACCTGTGAGATTTCCTCCTTGTTCCCCTTTTTTCCCATTGCTTGTAGATGGGATTTCGTTATGGTCTCGCTAGTCTTCTCTATGTGCTCTCTCTTGTTTCTTTGCTTTGTGTAAAATGAAATCGACCACGCGTCCCTATTTATGGACATTTTCCTCACTTCAACTAGATGTAATTAGGTGCAACCATACTCAACTAGAAGTGACCAAATTTGCTCAACTAGGTGTAACTAACCTCAATTTGATGTAACTTTTTGGGTGAAGTTTATGCATGGCATCAAGTTTATGCACAAACCATCAAGTTTTTGTAAAAATGTGATGCCAAGCATCGACTTGGTGGATAAAGTCAATATGTAGCATCGAATTTATGCAAGAACTTGATGTCTGGCATCAAGTTTATGCAAGAAATCAATGCCTAGCATCGACTTTATGCAAGAATGTGATGCTTAGCATCAAATTTATGTGAGAGCTCGATGTGAAGCATTGACCATGACATGTTTTTCATTTGTAATGGAAAAGGTGGAGGAAAAGAAAACATAAAGTATAATGGAGGATGGAACCAAAATGGCTAAATTATCTTGTGTTACAATCGTAGCAAGGCAGAATTTATCAAATTACATGCTTATTATAGTCAAGTCCTAAAATAATGTTTATTCAAAGTGACCAAAATTGCCATAAAAGTGATTCGAAAAAAAAAATGTGCTTCAACTTTGTATTACCAAATTAGATAAATCACCTTGGCAGCAATTCGTCTAACCATGAACCTTCACTAACTTTTCATGGGCATATTACATCATGCCCATATTCTTGACCCATAGAATACTCTGATTAACATAATGCTATCGCATGACATGTAGCTCTTCAAACTAGATTTCTAGGCTTCTCACAATAATAGAAGATAGAACAATTCTACCTTGAAGTTGCTAAATACTGATATAAAGGTAACATAGTTGAATCCTAGGAGACATTGCTTGCAACGCTTGGGTAGACCTACAAGTGAACAAATGATGGTGATAAATTCTCTTCATTGGATTTTTTGTTAAATGGGTTAAAGTTTTCTTTAAGTGAAGGTCCCTAAAACCCCAAAAAAAAGGTGAACTTCAAGCCCCAACATTTTCAACTGACAACAATATCTAAAAAAGAGGTTGTTGCCTTGTTGAAATTCTATTGTTGAATACTGCCTCGAGAGGCTAAAACACATGAAAGTTTCGTCAATGATAGTGCTATGGTGATATTGGCAAAAGGGACACAACTTTTGGTAGACATCTTGTTTTATATTGTAGATTAGGATTATTCAAGAAAGCAAGAAGAAAATCCCATACTAAACCCAAACATTTATCTTATTTTATTAAAAAGTGGTACAAGATAGGGGCAGTATAAAATCCCTACCCCTGAGTGCATGATGGATTTTGAGGTCTGTAGAAGCACGCAAACAACACAAGCAAGAAGAAGAAGCTGCATCACAACACACAATGCTAAATGTATTATCGAGTGAATGTACCAAGATAAGTGACCCATTATGGTTATAGGCATATATACAAGCCAAGGGAAAAAACTCCTAAAGAGGGAAAAAAGTTCCCCAATAGTCCTAGTGTGTCACACACATCACTACCAAAATATATCAACAAGACCCCCCTCGGAGTGATGCAGTGAACAAGGAGTTGGCACCCATGTATAAGGAAGTGCCAAGCTATGTGGAAAAGATAAATTCACAAAAGGAATCCCAAAGATTTGTGAAAGGCTTCAAAATTCTCCCAAGGCAGAGCCTTTGTGAAAAGATCTGCAATGTTATCCTATATGGGCACATATTCCAAACTGATCTCCCCAGTAGAGAAACTCTCCTCGACATAACGATAATGCACCTCAATGTGCTTTTTTTTAGCATATAACATAGGGTTTCTCGAAACTACCATTGCACTCTGACTATCAGTGAAGATCATGGTGGTAGAAGATTGACCAACACCCAAATCACATAAAAGGTGTCTGAGCCACACACACTCAACATTCACTATGAAGGCTACCCTATACACACCCTAACAATAAAAGTGGCCACAGTAGGTTGCTTCTTGCTCAACCAAGATATCCATGAGCTACAAAGCATGAAGCAAAAACCACTAGTGGACACACAACTGTCATAGCAACCAGCCCAGTTAGAGTCAAAAAAATCATGTAAATCTGGTGGTAGTGATCCCCCCTTAGAATAAAACAATCCAAGTAGTGAGGTACCACTAAAAGTAGGGAAAGATGTGCTCAATTATCTGCCAATGCTTGACATTTGGGCAATGCAAAAATCTACTCATCTGAGAGACATCAAATTGAATATTTGGTCGACTTATGCATAAGTAAATCAAGCATCCAATAACCTCTTGATAGAGAACAACATCAAATGCATCTCAAGCATCATGAAGACTCAATTGTAAACATGTTTCCATAGGAGTGGCAATAGGTTTGCAATCTTCAAGGCCAAAATGCTACAATAATGTATCAATATATTTTGTTTGACACACATTTATTCCACCATCAACTTGCATAAATTGAATGCTTGAATAATGATGCAAATGCCCAAAATCTAACATCTCAAACAAGGCATGCAAATCGGCCTTAAAATCAGCAATATGTTTCTCATTAAGACTAGTGAGCAGCCTATCATGAACATAGACAACAACGATTAGAACCACATCACTAGCACACTTAAGATAGAAGGTGCTCTCAGTTAGACTATTCTCAAAATCATGTGCAATCAAGTAGGCATGTATCTTTTCATACCAAGCATGTGGTACTTGCTTCAAACCAATAATGCCTTTTTGAACTTGCACACTTTGGGTTCATGCCCTTTTTGTCCAAAATCAGGAGGCTAAAAAACATACACTTCTTCATGTAAGTCACCATTCAAAAATGGATTTTTAATGTCCAATTAATGTATACATTCCAATCATGATGGATGACAAGTGCAAAACTGGTACAAAGAGTAGTCATTTGGCATGTGAGTGCAAAGGTTTCATCAAAATCAATGCCTCTTTCTTGACCATAATCTTTTGCAACAAGCCTAGTTTTATACCTGTCAAGTGTTCCATCAAGCTTACACTTCATCTTGTATACCCATTTAGTGCCAATGCACTTTTTTCCAGGAGACAAATCACATAAAGGCTAGGTACCATTCTTCATAATAGCATCATATTCAGATTGCATAGCATATATCCGATTTTGTGAATTTTGTGCTTCATCAAAAGAAACACGCTCATTCTCATTATAAAGACTATAGGCATCCATTGCATAGCAATCTAATGCAAAAGAAGCACTATGAGAGCCTGAATGAGTACGATATCACAGAGGTGCATCTAGTTCATTATCTCACAAACTCTACACCATCCATTTATGCATAGTTTTTGCCTCCTCAATATCAACCCTCTCATCAACAAGTGCATCATGTAAATTCGCATCAAAAATGGAATGGTCTACATCATCATGTGAAGCCTATACGGGTTCAAAAATTGCCTTAACTGTACTCAAAAAAAATACATTTCACTACTTTATCATCCAATTTTTTGCATTTTTGTTTAGGCACTAATGCATATGCCAAATGATCAAAGACACATAGATAAGCAACAAATGTCTTGCGACCATGCCAAGACTCATATGGAGTGATAGACTACAGTGCTTTGGTGGGACACCTATTAAGTACATATGTTGCACACATAACACCCTCAAGCCAGAAGCTATGTGGTAAAGCCGGACTTTAGACCATACACCTCATCATCTCCATGAGAGACTTGTTCTTTCTTTAAGCAACTCCATTTTTTTGAGGTGTGTATAGAACTCTATATTGATGTTTTATCCCATGTTCATCCAAGAATGCATGAAAATCAGAAGACATGTATTCCCCCTCTTGATCAAAATGGAGGGTGTCCATTTTAAACGTTGATAGATTTTCAACCAAAATCAGAAACTGTTTGAAGCACATAAACACTTTTGACTTTGCTTTCAATGGATACACCCATGCATACTTGGAAAAATCATCAATAAAATTCATGAAATAAAGGTAGTACCCAAAAGAAGGTGTCTACATAGGACCACACACATCACTATGAACAAGGTGTAATTTTTTAGTAGCTCTAACTGAACCATCTTTTGGGAAGGAGGAATGCTACATTTTTTCAAAGATATAGCCTTCATAGAAATTTTTACCAGGTTCCTCAAGTTTGGGCAGAGATGACACCATTTCAAATTTCTACATGGGTAGCAAACCAACCAAATTCAAATGACCAAAGCATGCATGTCAAAGCTTTGCATCTGAGATAGCCTAAGAATCTTGTACTCCACATGCTGAATCATTCATGATTTTGCATCGTCTATGAGCTTATACAAACCTTGACATAAAATTCCATAAGCAATAATAACATCGCCATTTGACAGATCATGAATTGTATATCTGTCATCAGCAACTTTGAAAACCAAGCCGATCTTGGCTAATGTTGAAAATGACAATAGATTTTGTGAAAGAACTACCATTATTAGTAGTCAGAATGATCTTACCAACTCCCATTACACGATAAGAGGATATATTAGCACATGTGATAGTGTCCCCTATAGGGACAAGCTCAAGTGAACTAGAGAAACTCCGCTATCAGCTAATATGTTTGATTGCCCCTCTATCAAAAGTATCAAACATCTGAGTCTACTCTAGAAATATAGTGTTCATGAGAAGATGTGTCGTAGCTACAAATAGTAGTAAATGCCCGTTCTTCGTTCTGTGCAAGATTAGCAGACTATGTTTTGGGTGTAGAGGCCTCTGCAACAACCATTCTAGCTTCCTTTTTCTTTGCCTCTTTTGCAGACAGTTTGGGATATCTCTTTATGACGATCATATCTGCAAAACTAGTTTTGCTTTTCTATTTTCTTTTCATCTTTGTCTTCCTTTTTTACTGTGAAAAATTATCAAATTTCTCCATACTAGTAGATGAGGTCCATTTACCCTTGCCCTTCTGTTTAGCTAAGAAAGCCTGATGTGCAACATGCATAATGTACCTATTCTTCCTCGATTGATCTTCTGGCAACAGGATAGAGATAACCCCTCAAATGTTAAGGCATTTGGATTGCCTTTCATCATTAACCAAAGAGTAGAAGTAAAAATTTGTTATGAATCAGGAAGACCATTAAGAATGATCTGCAGAAATTAATTGTCTAGCAAGATTTCATCAATAAAAATCAATTGTTCCTTCAAATATTTGATCTTTTTCAAAAAAAGTCCATAGAAACTCGTTCATTCATATGCTCACTCTCCAACTCTTTTTGGAGGTAAGCAACACGAGCCTCATTTCTTGTCTGGTATAAAGTGCTAAGTGTATCCCAAGCATCCTTTTCTATTCTGCAAGAGAAAATGTGAGGGATAGTAGCACGTTTGATAGACAAAGCTATTAGAAGATTTTTTCTTACTAGTAGATGAGCTCCATTTACCTTTGCCCTTCTGACTAGCTAAAAAAGCTTGATCTATAACACGTATAATGGACCTGTTTTGCCTAGATTAATCTTACTCAAATAAAACAAAGAATAATTATTCAAATGTTAAGGCATTTGAATTGCCTCTCATCATTAACCGAAGAGTAGAAGCAAAATTTTGATATGAATCAGGAAGACCCTTAAGAACATTCTACACAAGTGAACTACCTAGCAAGGCTTTATCTATAAAAATCAACTTCTCTTTCAAATCTTTGATCTTTGTCAAAAAGTTGTCCATAGAATCTCCTTCATTCATATGCTGACTCTCCAACTGTTTTCAAAGGTAAGCGACATGAGCCTCATTTCTAGCCTGGTATAAAAGTGGTATCTGTATCCCAAGCATCCTTTGCTAATTTGTACAAGAAAATATGAGGGATAATGGCACGTCTTATAGAAAAAAGCTATCAATGGATGTTCTTGAGCGTCTCTGCCATCCCATCAAATTTGCTTTGCAGTAGGTGCAGCAGGAACCATAGCATGCACAAGAATTTGAAGATCGACATCTTCAATGCCATCTACATCATCATCAATAATTGTATTTGCACGTGTAATAGGTCATTTTTCAACACCCTACACATTTTACCACCAACACATAATGCATCATATATGTCCATAACGGGTAATGCCAACCAACTTGTCCTCAAGAGCCAACATATTGAATACATCATTGCTTTCAATCGTGGCCACTGACTAAAATACCCTAATGCAAAAAAAATGATTGTATCTCAAAAAGTTGAACAAAACTATCATGTCAAGCTCTGCTAAACCTATAGCAAACTTTGAGGCACTTGTACTAGAAAATTGAAACCTATATATATATGTTTGGCACAAAAGGAAAAATTTTCTTGCACAAGCATTGTGATAGTGCATTTAGAGGGTGAAACGAACTCAGATCAAAATTTCAACACCACATAGTGAAGCTATTTTGAATTGCTCGTCACCCTGAGTATGCTCACCAATTTTTGTGTGATTCTGAGACTGTGATTGGATGGGTGTCAACGATGCCCTAGATGAACCGAAAATGTGCTCTAATACCAATTGTTGGATTTTGAGGTCTACGGAAGCATGTGAATAGCACAAGGAAGGAGAAGATGCTTGGATCACAACATAAAATACTAAATGAATGTAAAAAGATAAATAACCCGTTAGGATTATAGGCGTATATACAAGTCCATGTAAAACCCCTCCTAAAGAAGGAAAAAAGTGCCCTGTGGTCCTAGTGTGTTTCATTCACACACATCACTATGAAAATATATCAAAGTTACTTTGTGCACGTAGTGATTTTTTGCATTAAGTTTTTGCATAAATTATTGATGAAAAAATAAAGGAAGAGATATCGAAAGTATGTACGTGGCAATTGATACAATTTGAGCTTAGAGTAAGATTT
>CM035412.1:76855478-76870478 GCA_020310875.1 Ceratopteris richardii | reverse complement strand
AAGTAAAATGTGCATTTGCAAAAGGATTCAATTCATACATTTTTTTTTGTCAATGTCATCAATGATTATACTCATACACTTCCGATGCACATAAACCGTTCATGACTACTTATAAGGATTGTTTTATGTCTGATTATCCCTCTAAACTACCACCATCGCGAGGATCCTTTGACCATAGCATAGACTTAATTCCTGATAGTTCTCCTCATAAAGCACCTTATAGGCATGGCCCACTACATCAAAAGGAAATAGAAAACCAAGTGAAAGACTTACTCCACAAAGGACTTATAAGGCTTAGTTCTTTCCCATTTGGAGCACCTATTCTCTTAGAAGAGAAGAAGAATAAAACTTATCGAATGTGCATTGATTATAGAGCCCTTAGCAAGATCACAATAAAGAGTAGATACCCTATTCCTCGAATAGATGATCTCTTAGATAAGTTACGAGGAGCTCGTATCTTTAGTAAAATTAATCTTAAATGAGGTTACCAGATACATATGATGCAAAGCGATATTTTTAAGCCTACATTTAGAACTCAAACCGGCCCCTATGAATTTATGGTAATGCCCTTTGGACTTACTAATGCTCCTGCTATTTTCACAAATGATGAATAACATTTTTCTTCATTACCAAGTTTTGTTCTTGTGTTCTTTGACGATATACTTGTTTATAGTAAGAATGATAGTGAGCATGAAAATCATCTTAAAACAGTTTTTCATTTGCTACAAGAGAACACACTTTATGCTAATCCTGAAAAGAGTTACTTCTTTCAATGTAAGCTAGAATATCTAGGACATATTATTTCAAGTGAAGGCGTGCATGTCGATCCAAAAAATATTAAAGTGATAGTAGAATGGTCTAGACCACAATCAGTCAATGATGTTCGTTCTTTTCTTGGGTTGGCTAGTTTCTATAGGAAGTTTGTTCGAAATTTTTCTTATTTAGCACTGCCTCTTACTTTATTATTGAAAAGGAAAATAAAATTTGCATGTGGACTTACCCAACAACAATACTTTGAAAAACTCAAGCATGCTTTTTCACATGCACCTATTTTATAGTTACCTGATTTTTCACAACCCTTTCATGTTATTACTGATGCTAGTGGTTCAGGAATAGGTGTTGTTTTAATGCAAAATGATCATCCCATTGCATTTGAGAGTAGGAAGCATAAGACCTCAAAAAAGAATTATAGTACATATGATAAAGAATTGTTAGCAGTTGTGCATGCTTTGAAAATTTTGAAACACAATCTTATGGGATCTAAGGTATTAATCAAAACTGATCAACACGCTATTAAGCATTCATTAAATCAACCCTTAATTTTTTATCGACATCTTAAATGGGCTTCATTCATTCAAAATTTCCAACCCATGATCCAATATCAACTGGGTAAAGCAAATGTCATAGCCGATGCTCTTAGCCATTTTCCTTCACATTCTGTTGTTTTGCATAATATTTCTCTGCAATCCAAATTCATTCTTTTCAAGAAATGATTTCCACTTATGCATCTAATTTGTATTTCTCACGTGCATGGCATGAATTCAACAATGGTGCACCTTTATCTGATGAACATATACATTTCATAATGGTTTACTTTATTTTCAACAAAGATTGTGCATAACCCAAGCTTTTAAAGATTTTTTCATCAAAGAAATGCATGAACCATTTTACATGGGTCATAGAGGCATATAGAGCACCATTTATGCTTGCAATGATTTCTTCTTTTGGCCACACATGGAAAAAGATATTGCACATTATGTTTCTCAATGCATTGTATGTCAACGTGTAAAACATCATCATGGTAAACCATTTGGATTATTAATGCCACTCCCCATTCCGAATGAACCATGGGAACAAATCTCTATGGATTTTATCATAGGTCTTCCTATCACCTCATCACATAATGATATGATTTGGGCAATAGTTGATGAGTTCAGTAAATATGCATATTTCATTCCTTGTAGAAAAACTTTATATGCACCTCAGGTTGCAAAATTATTCATTAAATGCATTTTCCCACATCATGGATTTTCTAATGTTATATGATCGTGATGTTAGATTTTGTAATCATTTTTGGGTTGCCTTATTTCAACATTTTGGTTCTAAAATAGATTTTAGCTCTGTATTTCATCCCAAAAGTAATGGACAAAGTGAAGCTACAAACAATACTATTCTTGATTTATTGCATTGTTATTCATTAGATAATCCCACTACCTGGGATGAAAAGTTGCCATTGCTTCGATTTGCTAACAATAACACCACACACACCACTACTGCACGTGCACCTTTTGAAATTGTTTATGGCAAAAAGCTTCCCACTCCCATGTCACTTACTCAAACTGACATTCCGATGGCTGATTCTATCGCTCAAGATCACATTTGTATACTTCAAGATGTTCACGAGCACATTAGGAAAAGTCAAGAATGTTATACATGTAATGTCAATACAAAATGATTAGCCAAGGAATTTAAGGAAAATAATCTTGTATGATTGTGTATCATTAAAAGACGTACCAAAAATATTCTGCAGTATCCTAAAATTAAACTTGCACCACACTATTATGGACCATTTCACATTATACAGAAAATCAATGATAATTCATTCATATTAGATATACCATCTCATTGGAATATACATAACTCTTTTCATATTAGTTTACTTAAACCCTTTAAAGGCACTTTACCACTCACTCCACTTCTTGATGAACCTCCTTTAATTGAAGAACAATCTGAAATCTTAGTTCCTGAGAAAATAATTGATCATGATGTTACTACTACACACACAGGTACTAAATATCATCGATATTTAGTTAAGTACAAAAATCACTTTTCCATGCATATGTTTTACATGGAACATGCTTATTTTTGTTCAGTGATGGAACATGTGACTAGCCGTCCATGTTTATTTTTATTTTATCAACTCAGGTTGATTGCTTTTTCAACTGAGGTTCATGTTATGATTTATGGAATGTGTTGAACAAGGAATTTTTGGAGTGTTAATTTATGTATTAATGTGTTTTGGTGTTTTTGATGTAGCAGTTGAAGGTTCATGAGGGCGTGAAAGGCATGAAAGGGAAGATATCAAAAATCTAAATTATAATTTATATAGTTTTTAAATAAACCCACGTAGAGGGTACTATTTTTAGAAATAGTTAGTAAAGTAGTGGTTAGAATAAGCGTCATTGTAGATCACAATTTTCGATATTAAAAGCAAAGACTTTCTGCAAAAGTTACCAACTTTTTGAAGCCGCTCTCGTGTAACCACTATTTTGACATAATAAAAAATTCCTATAAATACATGCACTCTGTGGACTGTCAAAACAGAGTGCATGGGGGGAGATTGTACCCAATACTGCATTCTCTCTCGTCTCCTGGCATGTCTATTTTTTTGTGTTTTTTCTACATCCATAACCTCTGTGTGCACATGAGCAAGATCTTGATAACAGAACTTCTCTGTGAGCTCACACGGCCACCCCAGCAGGGATGGTTGGATGATGTGACTGAATGATTCACCACCCTAGCCGAGAAGAACACTGAAAGAACGAACAAAATACTAAAAGAACAGAATAGCGTAGTCCTCTGGAGGAGAGGAGGGATTGCACCACTGCCACTCCTCTTGGTCCAAGCAAAGAGGAGCTAATGGGAGAGCCTCCTAGGCTCAAAGATGCCAATTGAAATGGGCCCTAATGTCCGCCAAATTAGGATCGATGTCCCAATCATGGTTGCGAGTTCCAACCACTTAGATATGCTAAAAGATGCACTTTGCGATGAGCAAACTCTTGTGAAGAACTGATCAATCAACCCTCCTCACCAATCTCACAGAAGAGGGTCCCATCTCGAGTAGTGTTGTGCACTACAATCAAGATGTGAGTATGAGTGAAGACACCCAGCTAGGCCGCCTGATGTGACATATCAAAGTGCATACTCTAGTCCCTCAGGATGGTAGCCTCAACATCCCTGATCATCTGAGACACATTGTGCATCCTTATGCATTTTTCTTATCATCGCTCTTCAGGGAGACTTCTAAAATAGGTCTAATTAGCCACACTTCACCGAGGACCCTTGGCAAACTCCCCCAAGATACATGAGGGCGAGATCCAACCATGAACCCCGTCTCCGTGCAAATGAGAGGATTCCAAGTAATGGGTTGCTGAAGGTGATCCTTAATGCATGAGGGAGGTCATCGAACAAGGGTCGGGAAAAGCTACTCCCAAGATTGAATAATACTACAAACAAAGTGGTCCTCACTCTATCATGATATGCCCACATGCCTCATCTCAACAAAAAGCTATTTGAACTTGAATTGCCAAGGCGCACCAATAGTAGGAGCAAAGAGGCCCAACCATTGCTGAAGGAAATCCTTCCATGGCTTTGGGCTAGGAAGCAACCCTTGAATGATAAACTTGCCCAGTAGTGCTCTACTCTGACAAGCAGGGTCAATGATCCCAAGCCCGCCATGCTCCAGGGGGAGAGTGATGGATGGCCAAGCAACCTTAGCCCGAGTTGGGCTGTTATCACTACTAGACCAAAGTAAGTTCTCTATTATCTACTAGATTTGGCTAATAGAGGAACTCAAAAATATCCAGCATGAGGTGATGCACCACATCATAGAAAGCAAGACCTAGTTCGGAACGACAACCCACCTAACAAGGGACAAGCAAGCACTGTTCCACTGTAGAAGCTTCCTTCGAACAGTGAGGAGGAGAGGAGAGATTTGTTGTTTGGCTGAAACATCAAGACTAATGTGACACCCAAGGTATCTAACAACCTTGCTAGGGGAGATCCACTAAAACTTTATGTTGATATATTTTGGTAGTGATGTGTGAACACACTAAGACTACTGGGGCACTTTTTTCCCTCTTTAGGAGGTTTTTTTTTCCCCAACTTGTATATATGTCTATTGCCCTAATGGGCTACTTATCTTTGTACATTCTAGTGGTAATACATTCAGTATTGCGTGTTGTGCTCCAAGCATCTTCTTCTTCCTTGTGTTGTTCGTGTGCTTCCGCAGACGACTAACTCCAACAATTGGTATCAGAGCAGGTCTTCGCTTCATCTAGGGTGTCCTCAACACCTCTCCCATTGCAGTCTCAGAATCGCATGAATTTTGGTGAGCATACTCAAGCTGTTTCAGAGATCAAAACAACTTTGTTGTATGGTGCCGAAATCGCAATTTGGGCTTGTTTCGGCCTTCGAACGCACTATCATAATGCTTGTGCATCCTATTTTATCTTTCTGTGCCAAAGGTATATACCAGTTTCGGTTCGCCACTATAAGTGTCTCGAAGTCTGCTATAGGTTTAGTAGAATTTATCTTGGAAGTTCTGTTCAACTTTTTGAGATATAGTCAGTTTCTTGCATCAAGATATTTTACTCATCGGCCATGGCTGAAAGTAGTGATGTATTTTGTATGTTGGCTGTTGAGGATAAGTTGGATGGTACCAAACTACCCATTATGGGCTTATATGATGCGACATGTACTGGTTGCAAAAAGACTGTGGAACATTGTGCAGGGTGTTGAAAAACGTCCTATCACACCTGCAACTGTTACAATTGCAGGTACTGAAGCTGATGCAGAAGGTGTCAAAGATGGTGATATTCTGTAGATTCCTGTTTGTGTTGTGGTTTCTGCTACACCTACTGTAGAGCAATTTTTTTGGGATGGCAGAGATGCCCAAGCACATGCATTGATAGCTTTGTCTGTCAAACATGCGATTATTCCTCACATTCGCTCTTGCAAAACAACTAAGGATGCTTGGGATACACTTACCACATTGTACCAGGCTAGGAATGAGGCTCGTGTTGCTTACCTCCGAAAATAGTTGGAGAGTGAGCACACGAACGAAGGTGATTCTATGGATAGTTTTCTGACAAAGATCAAGGATTTGAAGGAACAATTGGTTTCTGTTGATGAAGTCCTTGCTGACCATTCACTTGTGCAGACTGTTTTGAATGGACTTCCCAACTCATATCAGAGTTTTGCTTCTAGCCTTTGTTTGATGATAAAGGGCAACCCAAATGCCTTATCATTTGAGGAGTTGGTTTTTGTTCTTTTGCAAGAAGATCAC
The DNA here is from genome assembly GCA_020310875.1 of Ceratopteris richardii. Taxonomy (NCBI): domain Eukaryota; kingdom Viridiplantae; phylum Streptophyta; class Polypodiopsida; order Polypodiales; family Pteridaceae; genus Ceratopteris; species Ceratopteris richardii. Next base: position 76,864,411 of record CM035412.1, on the reverse strand, counting down.
TCTAGGCAGAACATGTCTATTATGCGTGTTGTAGATCAAGCTTTCTTGCCTAGTCAGAAGGGCAAAGGAAAATGGAGCTCTTCTAGTAGTAAGCAAAAATTTGCTAATCCTGCATGTTCAAAGAAGGAAGACAAAGATGAGAAGAAATCAGAAAAGCAAAAATTGTTTTGAAAATACTATAAAGCAAATGATCATGTCATTAAGAGCTGTCCAAAACTGGCTGCTAAAGAGGCAAAGAAGGAGGCTAAAATGGTTTTTGTAAAGGCCTCTACATCGAAAATAGAGTCTACCAATCTTGTCCAGAATGAAGAATGGGTCTTTACTACTATTTGCAGTTTTGACCCATCTTCTCATGAGTAGTGTATATCTGCAGTAGACTCAGGTGTTTGGTATTTTGATAGTGGGGCAACCAAACATATCACCTTGCAGCGTAGTTTCTTCACTTCACTCGAGCCTGGCCCTACAGGGAATGCTGTCACATGCAGCAACAGCTCCACTTATCCTGTCATGGGAGTTGGTAAGATCATTTTGACTACTGTTGATGGTAGTTCTTTCACATTGTCAGATGCTTTATTCGTGTCGGGGTTCAAGAAAAATCTATTGTCAGTTTCTGCATTACCCAAGATTGTCTTGGTTGTGAAATTTGTTGATGACAGATGTACAGTTCATGATCTGTCAAATGGCGATGTGATTATTGCTTCTGGCATTTTATGTCATGGGTTGTATAAGCTCATAGACTATGAAAGATCTGTGAATGATTCAGCATGTGTAGTACATGATTCTCAGGCTATGTGAGATGCAAAGCTTTGGCATGCACGCTTTGGTCATCTGAATTTTGCTAATTTGCTATGCTTGCAGAAATCTGAAATGGTGTCCTCTTTGTCCAAACTTGAGGCACCCAGTAAACATGTATGTGAAGGCTATATTTTGGGCAGAATGCAGCATTCCTCCTTTCCAAAAGATAGTTCAGTTCAAGCTACTCAGAAATTGCAGCTTGTTCACAGTGATGTCTATTGTCCTATGTAGACACCCTCTTTTGGAAATTATCTTTACTTCATGACTTTCATTGATGACTTTTCTAGGCATGCATGGATTTATCCATTGAAAGCAAAGTCTGAAGTGTTTATGTGCTTCAAATAGTTTTTGGTTTTGGCTAAAAATCTATAAGCATGTAAAATGGGCACCCTCCATTCTGATCGAGGGGAGGAATATATGTCTTCTGGCTTTAATGCATTTCTGGCTGAACGTGGGATAAAACATCAGTGTACAGTGTTGTATATACCTCAAGAAAATGGATTTGCTTAACGGAAGAACATGTCACTCATGGAGATGGCGAGGTGTATGGTTAAGAGTTAGGCCTTACCATAGTTTTTGGCTTGAGGCTGTTATGTGTGCAACATATGAACTAAATAGGTATCCCACTAAAGCGTTGTAGTCTATCACTCCATATGAATCTTGGCATGGTCGCAAGCCATCTGTTGCTCATCTACGTGTTTTTGGTTGTCTTGCATATGCATTAGTGCCTGAACAACATCATAGAAAATTGGATGATAAAGTAGTAAAATGTATTTTTGTTAGGTACAATTTTGAAAGTAAAGGCTATCGTCTGTATCATCCACAGACTAAACACATTTTGGTTAGCCGTGATGTTGTTTTGTTGGAAGATGCTATTCAGCCATTGCTTTCATGTACTATAGAGAAACATGTTAGCTCCAAAGACATGTATGATACTTTGCCACCTCTTTTCATAGGTGGACAGTCTAGTGTTGGTCCTAATGAGGCAACTTCTCAGCCTTTGCAGGTTTCATGTGATGATGCAGATCATTCCATTTCTGATGCAGATTTACATGATGCACTTGTTGATGAGAGAGCTGATATTGAGCAGGCAAAAACTATGCCAAAATGGCTGGTGCAGACTTTGTGGGACAACAAATTAGATGCACCTCTATCATACTATACTTGTTCAGGCTCTCATAGTGCCTCTTTTGCATCAGATTGCTATGCTATGGCTGCATCTAGTCTTTGTGATGAAAATGAGCCTGTTTTGAAGATACATGCTTATCTGATTGCACATGGTTTTGAGAACAGTCCAATTGAAAGCACCTTATATGTTAAGCGTTCTAATGATGTAATTCTAATCATTGTGGTGTATGTTGATGACATGCTGCTCACTAGTCCTCATGAGAAGCATATTGCTGATTTTAAATTGCATGCCTCATTTGAGATGAGTTGGGGCATTTGCATCATTATTTGGGCATTTAGTTTATGCACATTGATGGTGGAATGGCTTTGTGTCAAACGAAATATATTGACACATTATTGCTAGGTTTTGGCCTTAAAGATTGTAAGCCTATTGACACTCCTATGGAGACAGGTTTATGGTTTAGTCTTCATGATGCTGGAGATGCATTTGATGTTGTTCTCTATTAGCAGGCTGTTGGATGCTTGATTTACTTATGCATTACTCCGCCAGATATTCAGTTTGTTGTCTCATAGATGAGTAGGCTTATGCATTGCCAAGGTGTCAAGCATTGGCAGGCGGTTAAGTGCATCTTTCCCTACTTAAGTGGTACCCGACTTCTTGGATTGTTTTATCCCAAGGGGGGATCACTACCGCCAGATTAGCATGCTTTTTCTGATAGTGATTGGGCTAGTTGCTATGGCACTCGTGTGTCCACTAGTGGTTTTTCTTCATGCTTGGTAGCTCATGTATATCTTGGTTGAGCAAGAAGCAACCTATTGTGGCCACTTCCAATTGTGAGGCTGAGTATAGGGTAGCTTTCACAGCGATTGTTGAGTGTGTGTGGCTCAGACTCCTTATGGTTGATTTGGGTGTTTGTCAGTCTTCTGCCACCACCATCTTCACTGATAGTTAGAGCGCATTGGCAGTTGCAAGGAACCCTTTGTTCAATGCTCGCACTAAGGACATTGGGGTGCATTATCATTATGTCAGGGAGAGGTTCTCTGCTAGAGAGATCAACTTGGCATATGTGCCCACGCAGGAGAACATTGCAGACATTGTCACGAAGGCTCTGCCTAGGGAGAAGTTTGAAGCTTTCCGCAAAGCTTTAGGATTACTTCCTTTTGTGGATTGATTCCACATAGCTTGGCACATGAGTGCCAAATCCATGTTCATCACATCACTCCCAGGGGAGATTTGTTGATATATTTTGGTAGTGATGTGTGTGAACACACTAGGACCGCCCAGGCACTTTTTTCCCTCTTTAGGAGGTTTTTTGCCTCGGCTTGTATATATGCCTATTGCCCTAATGGGCTACTTATCTTTGTACATTCTAGTGGTAATACATTCAGTATTGTGTGTTGTGCTCCAAGCTTCTTCTTCTTCTTTGTGCTATTCGCGTGCTTCCGTAGACATCTAACTCCAGCACTTTCCACAAGGGTGCCACCTATGGAAAATGTCTTAGCCAATCCAAACACCACATTACTTGTGTTAATTGATTTTGGCACTAGAGGCATGATAAAATTGCTCAAAAGATTGCTAAAATCTAATCATGTTGGCTTCTTGACCCTGCAGGTAAATAACTGTATCATCAATAAACTCAACATCCAAAAGCATCTCATCCCTAATCGGAAGTCATTTATCCTAAAGCCGAGTGTCTTGTGCAACCAAGAAGACGCTCATGGCCTTAGCCAAGAAGAGAAACAAAGTCAGGGCTAGAAGGTAGCCTTGATGAACCAAATGTGAAATGTTGAACATCTCCCCATGAACCCTTGCCACCATAACTTGACTATGGGTAGATGGGTAAAGTGAGGCAACACCATTGATCAAACACTAAACAAATCCCATACACAACAATGTCCTCGAGAAAAGCCCAATCAACCTGATTGTAGGCTCTCTCAAAGCCCAGCAAAATCATAACAAGAGGCTCACTTTGCATCGTGATGAGAGAGAGCTTTCGAGAAGGTAAAAATGTTGTCAAGGATACTACGATCCTTGACAAAGCCAGTTTGCATCGGATGAATCAAAATCTCAAGGATGAGCTGCAGTCTCAAACTCACAACCTTCACAAGGATTTTGTAGGCCAAGTTAGAAGTGTGATCGGATGCCACTATCTGATGTCATCTAGCTAAACCCCCCTCCTTGGGGATAAGGAAAATCAAGCCCTCAGAGAACAAGTGAGGACGCCTCAATACCTGATAAAAAAGCTAGGGATAAGACGATCATCACCAAGACAACTGTCCCTAGCCAAGCCACCCAATGCATAAAAAAGTTCATTATTAATAAAAGGGTTCAAAAGCATAATCTGCATCTCAACAGTCACCAATTGTCATACATGTTGTAAGTCATAGCTCCTAATCTCTTGCCAAGTCTCTGAGGGTGTCTCCTCAACCAAAAGGGTGCGGTAGAACTGAGTAACAATCTCTCTCAGCTCCCCATGTGTAGCATAAGAACCATCCATCTGCTGAAGCTTCCTGATCCTACCTCCTGACTGGCGAGATTGGACTGTCGAGAAGAACTTCCTAGAGATACAATCATCGGCCTGTCTCGGTCGCCCTTAGCTCGTGCTTTACATATCACAATCTGGATGGTGCTCCAAGCGTCGCTGCAAAGAAGCGATGCCCTTGTGCAGGCAACACTGACTCTCGTGGAGAAGAGCCAACCACTAGATACTCTCCTTATGTAAGGAGTTGATCATCTGTAAGCCGGCCGCAAAGGACTGAGCTTGACATCCCTCATCCCAAGAAAACTTGGACCAAAGCACCTTAATCTCGTCAATAGGCATCCATAAATCTGAAATAGCTCAAGGATCCACAACACCATGGGACCTCTAGTATCCCTCATACTAAAGGAAGAAATCACAAGGGCATGATCAAAAAAGCAAGAGCCCATAATGCATAGCCTGCCACCACACTCAACCAATACATCATTGACATATATATGATCAATATGAGGAAGATTCATCCCTCCAATCCCTTTGTCAGAATGCCAGAAATGGAGGTTGTCCCTCTCCTTGATAAAACCCTCAATGTGCCATACATCACTTAACCTCAAATTCAAGCAGAGTCAATGTCAAGCCGCAAGCTTTGACCCATGCATGGTGTCAAAGTGAAGGAATCAATTGATGGATTAGGTCAACTGTCGGTGTCCAAGGCAAGGATGCACGTGGGATGCTTCAAACTCACTCAAGAGATAAAATAAAGACGCAAAGACAGATTAGCGCGTACTTGAAAAAAATTATAGAGTAGTCAAGAAGTTTGGAAAACAATTATTCTATTTATTGTTAAGCTGATTGTGCATATCATGAGGTTTAGATAGAATTCGTGTTTAATTACATTTCTCATTGGAAAAGTCTTTTTTCATACAAATCATCTTCATACATAATCAGCATTATTTCCACAAACTGATGCATTGATGATGTTTATGAGGGGTTTCTTCGAGAGCTCATCGCCACATTTGGAGATGTCGACACGAGTCGAGTGGCAAAAACAAAACTTCGAAAGCTACGTCAAGGTAACCGCCCTACCTCTACCTATGCATCAAAATTTACCAGTTGATATGTGACCTCACTTGGCATGAAGATTATTTTATAAGCCAATTTAGATAGGGCTTAAGAGATGATGTGAAGGACCTTCTACTCAAGATGCCAGAGGTGAAAACATTGAATGAATTCATCAACCAAGCTATTCAATGTGATAACCACCTTTTTGAAAGGAAATAAGAAAAACAAGTAGAAGGAAGACCTCGCCAATGGAAACCTTTCCAGCCCACTCCTAGAGATGAATCTATGCCCAAACCTATGCAGATAGATGTAACTCGGTTCCAACCTCTAACACCACAAGAGAAACAAAGGAGGGATAACAAGTTATGCCTGTATTGTGGAAACACTGGCCACATTGCAATTAATTGTCCCAACAAGAGAACGAACTCCAAAGTCGCAGCCACCCTTGTAGAGCAGGGAAACGAGGAAGTCCAATTGTAAAAGAGACCGTACAGCCGGACCATGATATAAGAAAGGGTCTCATAATTCCAGCCACACCCATAGAAACATGTCTTGCCCCTGTCAAGTTAACCATGTCTGAGAAGACCCTTTTCCTTATAGCTCTCGTAGATTCAGGAGCCTCCTCATGTTTCATTGATGAAGGACTCGTTAAGAAACATGGAATTCCAGTACTTCGGAAGAAGAGACCAGTAGTAGCTGAAGTAGTAGATGGACGGCCTCTAGCATCCGGGAATATAACCATGGAAACCATACCACTAAGAGTCACCTTGGTGACCATGACTCACACATATGTTTCAATGTATTATCGAGTCCAATAAACATGGTTATCATCGGAATGTCGTGGTTAAAGAAACATAATCCAGAAATTAATTGGGAGAATAATAAAATCACCCATCGAGATATCCTGAAGAACCCAAAATATGTTGGAGCCAAAGCCTTCATACATGCAGTAAGGAAGGAACCGACATATATGATCTATGCCATACCAACTCAAGAGCCTAAGAAAGATGATTCAATGAAGCTACCTGACCAATACCATGGGTTTGAAGATGTCTTTGAAAAAAAGAATGCAGATATGCTCCCGAAACATAGACCTTATGATTGTGCCATAGAACTTCAAGAGGGAGCACAACCACCCTTCGGGCCAATCTATAGACTATCCCCAAAGGAACTTCAAGAATTATGTAAGAATATTGATGAGAATCTAGCCAAGGGGTTTATCAAACACTCGAAGTCCCCTGCTGGAGCCCCTATCCTATTTGTAAAGGATGGAACTCTTCGAATGTGTGTGTGGACTAAAGTGGTCTGAATAAAGTCACAATAAAGAATAGATATCCTCTACCACTTATATCAGAGCTCTTGGAACGCCTCGAAAAAGCAAAGTTCTTCACTAAGATTGACCTTCGAGGAGCATACAATCTTGTCAGGATCAGAGAAGGAGACGAGTGGAAGACCGCATTCCGAACAAGGTATGGACACTTTGAATATGTAGTTATGCCATTCGGTCTCACCAATGCTCCAGCAGTCTTTCAACATATGATGAATGATATCTATTAAGAGTATTTAGATGATTTTGTGGTAATATATCTTGATGATATCTTGATATTCTCCAAAAATCTAGAAGATCATGAATATCATGTGAAGATATCCTAGAGAAACTAAGAGAAAAAGGGTTATATGCATCAGACAGAAGTAGAGTTTTTAGGATACATTGTATCAGAGAAAGGAATCTTTATGGATCCTAAGAAGATCGAGACAATCCTTGATTGGCAACCACCTTCGTGTGTTCGAGATGTACAATGTTTTCTAGGGTTTGCCAATTTTTATAGGATATTATCGTGTATACAGACCACAAGAACCTAGAATATTTTATGACCACCCGCATCCTCAACAGAAAGCAATCTCGATGGAGTAACTTTTTATCCAAGTTCGACTTTGTCATCACATATCATCCAGGACAGCAACAGTGTCAGTCAAATGCCTTATCAAGAAGATCTTACCTTGCACCAAAGAAGGGTGAAGACGCCTTTGATCAACAGGAGAGCATATTACTCAAACCTGAGCATCTCCAATTAGCAGCTATCTCATCCACCCATCCTAAAGATTCAACCTTGAATCATTTGGTTCGTGAGAATCTACCACAACATCAATTATTTTGTAACGTTAAGCAAAAAACTCAAGAACGAAAAGTCCAAGAAGTAAATGAATTCCAAGAAAAGGACGGGTTATTATTCTATATGAACCTATTGTATGTCTCTCCAGGAAAGCCCAGGATCCAAGTACTTCAACGTCATGACAACCTTGCAGCAGGATATTTTGGAGTAAATAAAACAATAGAACTCATATCCAGGGATTTATGATGGCCTCAAATGTGGAAGTAAGTCAATTAATATATCTGAACCTGTGACGCTTGCAATAGATCTAAGGTACCGCCACATAAGCCTCATGGCCTCTTGCAACCTTTACCTATTCCAGAAAGACCATGGGCTTCATTGTCTATGGATTTCATCACAGATCTACCAAAATCAGATAAGTATGATTTCAGACATTGGTCTACAGAGACCATTCCATGTGTGTGTGGGACGAGGGCTAGTTGCCAAGGTCCTAAGCTCGGGGGTATATTTGGTCTACAGACATGGCCAGCATGCAACACTCATCCCCACTAACCATCAAATACCTTAGGATATACCCCCGAGCTTAGGACCTTGGCAACTAGCCCTCGTCCCACACACACATGGAATGGTCTCTGTAGACCAATGTCTGACATATGATTCCATTCTTGTTATTGTGGATAGATTCACAAAGATGGCACACTTCATTCCAACTACAAAGGCAATCACAGATGCAGCCACTGCTAGACTTTTTCTCAGATACATCTTTAGACTTCATGGATTGCCTCATGATATTGTTAGTGATCGAGGTCCACAGTTCATATCTAGCTTTTGAAACAGTCTTTGCAAGCTCCTTGGTGTTCAAGTTAAACTATCTACAGCAAATGATCCACAGACTGATGGACAAACAGAACGGGTGAATCAAGTCCTAGAGCAATATCTCCGTTGCACTAGCAACTATCACCAAAATGATTGGTTTGAGTTGTTACCCTTTGCAGAGTTTTCCTATAACAATAGTGTTCATGCATCTACTAAGCAAACTCCCTTCTTTGCAAACTATGGACAACATCCAAGGATGGATATATAACTCTCAAATCATGTCAAGAACCTAGCTGCCAGAGACAAGGCCCAGTACCTGATGGGCATTCACAAAGAACTTCAAGAAGAGATCCATAAATCTCAACTACAATATAAGTACTATGCAAATCAACATCGTGTCCAGAATCCATCGTATCAAATTGGGGATAAAGTATGGTTACTCCGAAACAATTTGCAAACTTCAAGGCCTTGTGCAAAGTTAGATCATCAAAGGTTTGGTCCATTTACCATCTTGGCCAAGATTAATCCAATCACCTTCAAG